>JAQFYC010001965.1:0-29218 GCA_034694165.1 Tomocerus mixtus | reverse complement strand
AGGCATTAGAAGAAGTTGTCCCGATTCAGCTTCGTCCATCGTTCCTTGAATCTGAAGCTCCATATAGCGGCACCCCCCAATGTATAACGCCCTCGCAGAGCTCCCTATTAGTTTGAAGGTCAATTCCGCTCAATTCAACTAAAAATTCTAAATAATAGACTATAACAAGCAGGCATCCGAAAAAGTTAGCATCCGAGAATCTAGGATTCTTGGAAATCTGGAATGGGGGTGGGGCTACGCTTGGAAATTGAGAAACTTTTATACTTTCCCCATTTAACCAAATGGAGAAAGTGGGGAAAATAGAAAGCTGGGGGCGGGGTATTCGGTTAAAGTCTGCTTTCAGGATTCTTGGAAAAAATTTTTTTTCGGATGCCTAATTCTATATAAAGCTTAAACCTTGTTATTAACAAGGTTTAAGCTTTATATAGAATTTGGTCGAAATAGGAGAAAACAAAAACCGTGTATTTGCTTTTTGAATGGGTACTCGCTGTTTTATTGTACTGCAAAAGTAGTAGTTTTCACCATCTGTGGAATAGAATAGAACCAATGGTAGAACTCATAATAATCCCAACAACAGATTAAAACAAAACTAAAAACATTTATCATCAGTAAACAATTAACATTCTAATTGAACGTTTGCAAGCACATATCTATATACAGTCTTCAGTGTTTTATAAGTCCTGTGGATTTCAGGTTCTCCAATTCGATTACTATTGAGTTTTCTTCGAAGACGCTTATGTTTCTAGTCTCTTTGTCTCTTTCATTCAGAAGAAGGATCTCAGCCACTTCAGTGTGTTTAATATTTGCGATACGTTATTATGAGAGCGGTATTTACAAAATTTATGAAGGTGAATCAGTCAGAATCAGAATCACCTTCGCTTTGACACAAAACACTTACAAAAATTTTCAAAATTTTACTTTGACATTTATTGCTACATAACAATCAAAATTTACTGTATTTTTAAAGGTGGAAAAGGTGAGTCCTGAGTAGACGAATATATATTTGTACTCTTCATCAATAATTCTTGGTGACAATGACAACTGTCTGTCAAGGATTTTTATTTTTTCTATATTGTATATTCGTAATTTATCTGTAGTTATTAGATGTTGTCTTGTAACGTAAGTCATCAATAATTTTTTTATATTTAAATCACTTAAAATGTAAAAGAAGGTTTATGATTTACATTGGGCATTTATGCTATCTTAGGTCTCACCATATTTTTTGGAATAATATGTACAATTACTGATACTCTACCACAGCGATATAAAGATGTCTTCTCCTAATTCAAAAAATCCGTTTAAAATCCATCCCAGTTTGTCTGGGACTTTGCAGCCCCTAGTCTATTTGGCTGGGTTGGACACCGTCTCAAATGCTGTCCATCGGGGAATCTCAGATATGCTTAATTTGAAAAATATGACGAAAGACTTTCAACCGGTTTATACTAACGTACCTCTTGACTATAAATTTCCAATTAAGAAGCAAAAGGTGGGATATGTTATATATTAAATTTCTACAATCAATGATGGTTGTAATTTTAATTACAGTTTGATATCCATTTATTAAAATTTGAATGTGGGAAATATATATCGCTACCATTTATTTTTCCTCAGGTTGACAACATAGAAACTTATATTCCAAATGGCATCTTAAGGACAAACTGGTCCGTCAAGCACACGGAACAAATTCCATCTGTCGTTGTCGTATTTTTTGATATGAACTGGAGTGACCCTAATTGGAATGATCGAAAGTTAGCATGCGCCAAACGCGTTAAGGATTTGAAGTAAAGTATAACATTATTTTGTGTGTATGATATGGGAGACTGACATATATTTACCTAATTGATAATTGTTGTCTTCAGGATTGACTTGGCACCACACGGGACTCAAGTTTTAGTTATGTTGATAAAAGCTTCTGGTCAAAACGATGACAATTTTTCTACTGAACGGGCGTCAGCATTATGTGGTGCTGCCGATATACCTCCGAAATTTTTATTCGTTTTGTCGAATACAAATAATGACAGAATTCAAGCGTGCATTCAAAGGTAAATTATGATAGATAATATATATTCAAACTGGCGTAAAGTAATATAAATATATTACAATAATGTATTTGTAACGATTTATTAGATTGGAATCAGGAATGAGAGAATTGTCCAAGACTTACTACTCAGCTCGGATAAGAAGAGTTAAAAATTGGAAAGACAAAGCAACTCAGACTCCTCTTTTGGTGCGTTATAACTTTAAAATTGCATTTTTTCAAGAAATACGACGGGATTATGTTGCAGCAATGAGGTAGAAATGACATAATTTAGTAATGAAATGTATAATGTCCTCAAATGTATATTAACATGTTTCCGTGTATTCCATATTTAGTCATTATCAAGCCGCCACTGATTCTGTGTTAAGTATAAAAGTTTCCGATGCAAATGTACAGGAGCTAAAAATAGTGGCCTCGATAATCAATTATCGAATTTGTCGCCTGTGTTTGCTGAAATCTGATCAAAAAGAATCTAAAGCGCAATTTGAGAAACACATTCGAATATTCAGTAAAATGGAAGGAAACGCAGAACTGGCATTTGAAAATATTGCATGGCTGGAGAATCAGTAAGTCTAAGATCCAAGTCTTGACATTTTACTATTTATGTATAGTTAATTTACGTGTTATATACATTGTTTATTACTATTGACAGATATCATCAGTTTGGCGATTTATTGAAGCAGTATCATCGGGTTGGTACATCGCAAATTGCAGATCCTGTGACATACTTTATGAAAGCTGCAATTTATGCTCAAAAAAGACAAAAACATTGTTCAGAAAACTTTTCCGGACAGGTTAGCTAAGATTTCTGTGATAATATATGTGATTTTTCTCATTACCATGAAACGATAAACAAAAACAAAGTTATAAGAATGCTTATATGCAAACGCCAAGCAAATATAATGCTAAGATGTTCAACTTTCCGACTAAGTAATGTATTATGAATATGAAAATGAAAACACTGTTGTTGGCATTTAATAGTACTAAATGTACCAACTAACCTATTCAACTACTATTTTCAAAAATTATAAATGCCTAATTTACATATATTCCGATCCAAATGCTTTTGCCTCCTTCAGAGGTTTTCCTTTGGACTCCTGAGTAAAACCGGGAGGGCATCTTTATAATTTGCTAAGGAGGCTGAATCATATTATAGGCAATGTAAAATCCTAAATATGTATTGGAAAACTGCTTTAAATAAATAAAAAGTTCATATTGTAAATACACATATACACAATTAATGCTTAGAAAAGCGAACGTCCCTTTAAGCTCATAATTTGTTTGTATCACTCTATTTAGAATTTATCATGGCCTAGTGAATTAGATGCTTACAAAGACTTAACTGAGTTAAAATACTTTGGCCAGCGAGCCTGGCGAGATGCCTCCTTCGGACCCGAAATGGCTTATTTTGTCGAAGAACCAAATTCTATTCTTGCTCTTAAGCATATGGAATTTTCCAATGATCATTCGGTATTATTTTTGTGTCAATTTTGAAATGCGATATTATTTTTCCGAATGTTGCACTATCTGTAAGGATCTGTCTTATTGTGTTTATTCAGGAGTTTATAATTGGGCACTACGGAATGGCATCAGATTTTTGTCGTGAAACCCAACGCTTAAGAACTCGCTGCCAACTGAGTAAGATAATTAAGATTTATTTCATTTAACATTTTATCTTTGCTGCAGAATTGTCAATTTTACTATACAACATCGATCGATGTTCATGTGATGATTGTAATATAGAGTTTTTGTTGTAGTGTGCCTTATGGGTCATGAATTCTACTCAGCTAAACAGTATACCAAATGTATAATGCTGATGACTCACGTCCTTAGGGAATTTGGACAAGAGAGATGGACAAATCTTATTTTTGACGTGGCTGAATGTGGTTTCAAAGCATCTTGTTGCGAAGGAGACATACCAGCCTACATTAACTTCTTAATTATCTTACTGAAGTTGGATCTTGTGAATCTAGTCAGGAAGGAAAGACAGCAACACCTGTGGTCCAAGTTTAAGGCTATACTGGAAGGCAGAGTTCCTTTAGCGGAAGAAGAATGTGAAAGTGAAATGAACACAAGTGCATGGGAGAAAAATCTAGCTCAACCATTTACTTCTTACGTAGGAGTCCACCAAAACTGTATAATCGATGCACAGATATATTTTAGCAGTTCTGTAGTTCGTGTGGCAACGGAATCCACTATTCATTTTATGCTAACGTTAGTATATTGTTTCCATATAGTTTATAAATCTGCAAAAGATTAGTTGTATATTGTATGTCATTTGTGATTGTTGTTTTTGTTTTTTAGGAATCGGTATCATTACCCTATTCGCATTCGAAAGTATGGCGTCAGGACAAGCATAAATGACTATAACTCATCAAATGAGACTGAAGTTTGTCTTCAACCAGGAGACGTTCAGGAACTTAAAATGAATATTACACCATTGGCTCGTGATTTGTCCAAACATATTCAAGTAGGTTTGCAACTTTGTGTCCATTCTATATAAATAAAGAAATAATTTTAATTTTAATATATAAAGCATTTGTAATGTATACGGGTGAAGTTAAATTTTGTAAAATAATTTACAGCTCCAAGTTGGATATATTGATATTGGGACGGAATCTGCTTCAGTTATTCTTCACTATTCCCTATTAATGCCTGGTGATATGTATCTATGGTAAATATGTAACGTTATACACGGCGCACACCACTAATAATTTAACTAAATAGGGATTGCTAATCGTATTATTTATTACAGGAATACTTGGGCCAAGGACAAAAGTCGTTACACATCAGTTAGGATTGACCCAACCAAAACGCTTCAGCAAATTAAAATTTCAAGACAAGAGCCCATGCTAGTAGGAGAATGGCACAAAGTTTCCTTAACTCTCATTAATGACAGTGAAGTTGAATATAAAAGACTTGTTTCCACATTCCTAATAGGAGGAGCACAATTATCACGTAAATTAATTATTTTGTATTATGCAATATAATTGTAGTTTGCGAATTCTTTGCAATTAAAGCTTAATATTGGTATTTTCAGATGTTACATGTTCATTGGACCCGTCACAACCTGTCACATATGGTCAGCTTTCTCACACATTCGAATTAAAGAAACTCGGTCCTGCGGAATCAAATACAAGCGTAATTTATGTGAAAACTAAAAATGACGATGAAAAAGAACTCAAGATTTTAGCAAGGGTAATTGTTTTAATGTAGTGTGCCCTAGTAGAAATTATTTTTATAATACATTGCAAAAACTTACCAAACTGATTTATTTCTAAACAGTCCAAATATATGGATCAGAACAATCAACTATTAAGTACTGAACGAATGGAGCTAATGAACGTTGCTCCACCATTCCACATCTCCCATGTGATAACAAATCTACAAGGAGATGTAATTGAGCAGCCTCATGCACAAAGCGAATTTTGCGTAGATGTAAAAATTGAAAACATTGCTCCTTGTCCGTTAATGTTGGATTTGTGCACTATCCAAACAAACGTTAGTTATACACACTACACTATCCAAAAATATTTAAAATAGCAATAATTGATATTTATTGTAGCAACGCTTTTAAAAATATTCAAAACAAATTTGACATTTTTATTTCCAGGACGAAATTCTGAAGATAGATTCAAACGAGGAATTGCAATTGGAGAAAATTGTTTTAAATACAGGCGAAATTGCGTTTTTGAAGGCAACGCTTTGCTCTAAAGTTAATTCTGTAACTCGAATTGGACAACTAAAAGTTAAATGGGCAAGGTTGGAACTACGCCACTATTTACAAACTAATAGTATCCATTCCTCACTTATGTTACCAAAATCTGTCTGAACTGTACCTTAATTAATTATATTTTAAAACATAGACATGAAGAAAAGGACGAAGTTTTTACTGAAAGCGAATATCCATTAAATGCGAACGAAACTGGAAATACACCTTTGTATTTGGAAGCCAATTATTCAGACAACGGTCGTGGAATTTTGAAGAAACCTATGCATGCAAGATACGTTATAACCAATTTGACTCAACATGTGTACGATTTAGTAGTATCTATGGATTCCACAGAATCCTTCATGACTTCTGGTTCTAAAAAGGTTCGTTTTAAATTTAAGAAAATATAACTGACATTTGGCATACGTACTTATGTAGTTGGTAATATAGCTACATTTCATTTTAGATCAACATCAAACTAAACGGATATGACAGCTTTGAATTTAAATATGTCGTTTTCCCATTAATAACTGGTTTAATCACTGCACCCCGACTCAGTATTGAACCAGGCCCAAATTCAGAGAGAGTTAATGGGGCTCCCGTGATAAGTGTAACAAGAGACATTCCAAAAACGATTATGGTGACGGTAAGTTTTATTAACTGAGATACATTTCATTTTTTTAATTATCGATAGATATGTATAAAACGCTTAAAACGCATTTAATATATTTTTATATCATTTTACAACGGTTTCGATTAAGTATATTTTGTCAGCATTATGTAAATGGACAATTAATTTATCTCGAAGTTATAGTACAAAGTATTAGTATATCAACAGTAAGGTTTTATTATTTAATGCATTAAGTCTGCTATGTAATGTAGCAATTTTTACTTATTTTATGTTTATTTGCAAACCGGGGAACCAAAGTTTTCAATATATGTTTTCATTTTCTAAAGCAGTTTAAGCCATTGAGCCATGTACACACTAATTTAGCATTTCACAATTTTCCCATCTGTATTTTAAATTCTTTTTTAATGTGCATTAAATCTAGTTTCCGCACGTGAATACACTTTATGGGAACCTTTATGTATTATACGTATCTACGTCTACGTCTACTACTTATTGTCTTCGATCAGTAACACAATTTTTTTATACTTTATCATTCAGAGATGAAGGTGCGGATGAAAAAAGAGGAGCGTGCAGATACAAAGGCAAGCCTTGACGGAAATGAAAACGAAATAAACGGACATAAATATATGACACGATTTTTCTGAACTGGAGCTTGTAATTCCTATAAGTCTATTAAAGTCTCTATGAAAACGTGATTGAGTCATTGAATTATCCACTCTTTGTTCATGCGACAAACGGCTTGAATTTTTATTTTCGAGAATAGTCGGAGTTTCTGAAATTGGAAACGTTGACGGATTCCTTGCAGTAGTCGTTTCATTTTGCGTAGTAAAACTTGTTGGCGTAGTGGATGTTTTGGGGAGTTCTTTTTCCAAGTAGACTGTAAGCACTGTAGCTCTTCTTATGCTAACGTCAAATGGAACAGATTTCTTTTGGTATCCCAGGGATTGCACCTAAAATTAATTTAATGAATTAACTTTGACTTTTAAGCAAGCGAAATGTATTTCTGCTACCCTTTAAACAAAGCGCCTAAATTACTTAAAACACTAATTTTCACTAATTTTCGTTAAAATAGATGTTTTTAATATTTCCGTATACCTATGTTATAGTAAAAAATTTACCAGGTATTCTTCCTACCTTTAAAATATACTTTCCCGGAAGAAGTGGACGCCAGAATTCTCCTTGACTACTTGTAATCCATGGTGGTGTATCGGCAACGTCAATATTTTCCAGATGATTTTGGCTTTCTTTATTCACCTCTGCTCCGCGAATTGATTTATTTGTTCGGCTGTCTAATATTAAGCCGCGGACACCGCTGTCAGATTCTTGGACCATTGCTAGTAGTCCCTAAAATCCATATAAAATAGATGAATTATACACACGTCACATTTACTCATGTTTAAAAGTATATGTAATATGGTAATTTAATTGGAGACTTTAATAACTTATATTCTGGGTATATATCTAGTAGATTAGAAGTAAAACAAGAGTACATAGGTAGTTGAAGTATATTTATGATGTATTACCTGCTTTGTGTTCGTCCAAATATACTCCAGCATGTCAGTGCGATTTTCGTTTCTGCAACATGCGACTCCAATCATGAGCTCAAAGGTTCCACTTGCGTAATTGAAATCCATCATTGTACCTGTTGCAAACAAAATGAGATTTAGTTGCACCATTATTCACAGCGTTCATTAAATTAATAAACTTTTCTAGGTGTCCCAATGTTCATGGTCCTCCCCTAATTTTACGAAGGAAAGAAATTCAAAAAAGAGAATACAAGATTCGTATATATTACAATATTGCAGTTTTTAAAGGACAGAGGACACAGTACACCAGAAGTACAACCTTGGTTTTGTGCTTTCCATTGCAGTGAGAGAATAATAAAAAAGCTAAAGACTGTATAAACGGACAAGCCTTGAATTTGTGTAGCTAGTTATTAGACGAGGGACTAGGCGTGTAGAAAGGAAAATAAATCTGGCAGATATCTTTTGAGATAGTTTGAGAAAGTGTGATTTGGTAGGACAGGACAGATTTTGTATGAAGGAGAGATATTAAATATTTTACAGAGCCGAAGCAAGCGCGTATGTACCTTTAAAAGGATGCCATTCGGCTCCATTGATCATGCCATCGGGGAACGTTCTTGCTAGGTTTGGACAATACCAAGCTTCAGCGACGCCATGGAATGTAGAGACGTAAGTGGAAGCCAAGTGTTTGAAAATGTCATCATCAGGAGTCAAATGAGGCTCTCCGCTGCTTCGTAAACCGTCCGTTTCCCCTGTTAGGATGCAATAGGGAATATTACGCAACGATAAGTAGGTACCTTTCTCATACTCGTACTCATACTGGAGAAGAAAAATAAGGAAGAAGTGGAGAAGTCATAGAAAAAATATTACTCCAGGTTATGGGATTCCACATCCTCAGCTGAGAAGAAAAGACTTATAGTTTTATGGCTTGCGTTGAGTATGGACGTGGACATCCAGAAAATTGACATCCCTCTACATAGCATGGTGTAGATAGAGGGATAGATAACTTTCATTCTACTACTGCCTACAAGTGCATGCACACATCCATAAATGTATGAATTCCTCACGAACACAGCAATAATGTGCTACGGATAACGTGTCATATAAAGACAGAGAAAGTTTTAAATTCTACTCCAGGCTAGAAAAGACAAGACAAATCTATTTCGTTTATGTTAGCTTGTCTTTTCCTTTAATAGAACTTATTCTGTACTCTGCCTGGTCTGGATATGGTAATGGATATGGAAATGGATTGCTTCTGCACATAGTACATACTTACATACTGTCACATGCCACTATTATGACGCTTGCCTCCGTTATAAGAATGCTTTGTCTGCCTGTCTGTCTGGTGGCACCATAACTCAAAAAATGGTTTGAGATACTTATCGACTTCAAACTTTCAGTGTGGCCAAGAGGGGTTCCACCAAAGACCTAATATTGAAGAAAGAGGTCAATCGGTTGCACCACCCCTTCGGAACTATAACCACGCCCACAGAATTATTCAAGCGCAAAATATGGCTAATGAATTATCATTCAAATAATTCAAATAAAATAAATCCAACCATACAACAATTCATAAACCACTAAAATTATTCCGACACCCACTAATTTTTTAACTTACAACACAAGGCACAGTAGGTGTCATTCGAAAGCACTGATCGCCGTGGTTATATGATGCCAGTCATTTCAAAATGTGGTAACACAAGCACATTTTCTGCAACGCTTACCACTGTTTATTTCTTTCATTCGTATTCTAAAATCTTAAGGTGGTATAAAATAGCAAATATATGCAGCACATACATCTTGAAGAATATACGTAGATATTCAGATTCATATTATTCTAAACGAAAAGGACGGAATTGTAGAAAAGAAAAGGCGATTGTCGCATACTAATAAATACTATTCAGCTCAACTTTTCAACTTACTGGGCTTTCTTTCGTTTATTTTATAGTTTAAAGTTGGCATTGGAAAAGTTCGACATCATTTTTACATTTGCAGGACAGGGAAGTCCGCCAAAGGCAAATTTTAACCTCATAGGTACTTAGCAAAGTCCTTGCTAATATACACAATATAAATAATAAATAAATAATAAGCACTATCTAGTGTAACATCTCTGCACCAATATTTAAGTATATAGTATTTAACTTAATATTTAGCATTTTACGATAAAGGGTAACTGAAACAAATATTTTTACTCAAAAGATGATGTTTCTCTTCATCAAGAACCTTTTCTCTATTTATTGGGGAACTTTCATTTGGGAAGAATACTTTGTCTATTAATGTAGACCAATCATGAGACAATTAAAAATGACAGTTTACCCGATTACTATACTATATAAGGGGATGAATGTTTAAAAATCATGCATATTAAGGAATGTGGCTGCAGTGAATATTGTAAACGCAATTTTCTATAATCTGACATTACTAGACTTTACACTACGATGAAGATTGATAAAAACTAAGGAACGGTGATTTGATACTTACCGTCAGTTGGTACAGAGTCAAATGGATATGTGGTAACCCAAGCCCCACTGATCAGGGATACAGAAATGAGAAAGTTGTTATTGTATATCCATTTCATAGCTGCTGCTGTCTCTGGTGCTCTGACCACATCGCTCTCCTCGTTATCAAAAATATCAGGAAAATTGCGATTTAGCTCCACACCTTTAGCATTCCATCTAATAAGTACAAATGGGAGTTATAAATTAGAACTTTTGTCAAAAAAAAGCCAAGAGTCTCAAGTTCTTTGCTACAATTAAAATATAATATAACTTTATTGTTTCAGTGAAAATGAAATAACAAAAATTAAGTATTTAGATTTATTTCTCTCTTATAATATATAGAAAGTCGATTTTTAGAAAACTCGTAGCGCAACCATATTATGTAAAAATGTAATAGTTATTAATCATCAATTAAGGTTCATTCTAGACAGGGGGTATTATTTGTATAAGGTATGCATTATAGTCTACCTTCCTTCTCCGCCAAAACACTCTCCCTTAGTTGCTCTTGAAAAGCCATCTGGATTCAAATTCGGGAGAATGTGAATTTCTGCCGTCTGCATTAATCTTCGTTCCATGGTTCCTTTGCTTTCAAAATTCGTGAGCAAGTGCTGAAAAAAACAAAGGAATGGCTTATTATTAGACGTATTTAAACTATTTAACATTAAATATTAAGCTTCTTCTGCGTGTCAGTTTTCTCGTATTACAGCATTACCGTGTGATTAGACTTCAATAAAAATGTACAGTAAATACAATCCTATATCTGATATGTATGTGATACAAATACTATAACAATATGCTAATCTTTATTGGAGTTGAAAGATAAAAGTTGGAGTATAAGATGTAGTAAGTTCAATGTAATTGCAATATGGAAAACAAACGTTCCATTTTCTTATCACGTCTTCACTTGACAAAAAATAACAAATACATCCGTTCAATCTGTATAACGCTGTGTGTAGGCTAAAACATCTTAATGTAGTTATAGCTACCGTAATTTCCGAATTAAAATCTCAACGCACATAAGTAGAAGATTGTAGTACACTTGAAGGTATCAGCAAGTAGTACCTAATACGTGCAAATAAATTAACAGCTCTAATTCGAGTGCGAGTGTACAATAACAAATCAATATTGCCGTAAAACTATTACTAATAGTATCCTACACTTATAGCGACAGAAAATTGAGGTCTTTGATCAGCTAGGACGTAAAAAAATGACATTGTGGTTTAATAGGTCATTTTATATTTATTCGTTTATTTAGGCATATACGGTAATACTGACAATAATTATTTTATTTGCCATATTATTCCTTAAAAAGAATAGGTAGCTATTTAGTTAGTTAGTTAAAACCCAATTAGTTTACCTTAATGAACTGAAGCAAGACAAAACAAGCCGGTCCTGATACACCGTTTATGTTTCCAACGAATTTTACTTGAGGTCTTAACACGGGTCTTGCATTCGGGCTATCAGAAAGTACCATAACCCACAAGTCTCTCCCTATATGGAGTACAAAATTAATAGAAGGTTAATATATATTTATGGAAGGAATATAAATATAGGTAGTTGGTAGTACCAACTACAAATAGATACTTTAGCACTCAAAATAACTATAGGAAACAACTTAAAATAAAAAACTAAGGGAAATCGGAGAATATTTACATGGGTTGAAATAATGTAAACGTTAGCATAAAGAATATATAATACTTAATATGATTAATGCAAGTTATTGATTGCACATAAATTGCTACTATTCCCTAACTCATACGTACCTTCTACGGATTTTCCAATAGAGATCAGTCTTGATATGTTTTTATGCATGGACGCAAGATGTTGAAGGTAATTGGTCATCATGTGATGTTCGCATGTATCCGAGTTGGGATGATCTTGCATAGGAAACGTTGCTTTGCTGCGAACGGTTGCTCCTTCAGGCCAACAACGGCACGGGAGCGTTAGAAGAAAGGGGAAAAGAAAGTAGTAGCATAGTTTGATGATGCTAATCAAACTGATCATTTTCCTTCCGGTATTATTCTTGACCCACTTTCTCAATTATTTGCTTAACTTCTTTATTTGCTTTTGCAAATCTGCTTGATGCCTGTTTACAGTAAAAAACTGTGATGTATAAATCCTAAATATTTTATTGGTTTCCCAGGTAGGCCATCCATCCGCATTTAATCGCAAAAGTATTTTCATCTCGCGGTACACCACACCATAACCACAACACACAGCACATCACCATTCGCTTACTGAATCCTCGGCCGTTTATACATTCCTATATGTGTAGTAGTAATTACACAATAATTGCAATATTATGCATGCACAATGAAAAAAAATAGATCATGAACTATAATAGTAGTCTACTTATCTCAATTAACTCTTCACAGAAGTATTTCTACATTTTGAAATTTTTTTAAGTAAAGTATTTTAGCCAACTTTAAGGGTAACGTTCCTGAAGTAATACACAATTTAGAGCTTTTTCAGATACCTACTTTAATATCATAAAAACAAATAACGTTTTCACTGTGAAACCACCAGGTAGCACTTTTCTTTTAGAGTTGTTTAATACATATTATAAGAACAATAATAAACTCAATTTGAATAACAAATCTTCTACTCCAGATCTACAAAAAATTGTGTCGCAGATTCTGTCACTGTTAAAAAAGTTCTTCACAAGGTAGTCGTAGTCGATATTCAAAAAAGATATACGTAGCGTATACGTGACTTTTTCTATACGTTTTTTTATGCGACTCACACTTTTCTTTTATGATTAACTCCCTGTTTGAATTACTTGTACAAGATGGCTGCTGAACCTAATTTAAATAATTTTGCTGTGCAAATATTAGTTTTGTTTTGATTTATCAAGAGAGAAGATTAGATTCCCAATATCCCAATGCAATCTCTTTCTTTATATTATGGATTCTTAGCTTGATGTACTTCTGGGGTCGTTGACAACGAATTACAAAAGAACTAAGAACATTGCGTTGTCGTGTTTTATTTTTCTGTGGTCTGGTGTAACTGGTAGCGTTCAGCTTGGTTTATGGAGAATGGAGGGTATCAGATAACAGAGGCTGTTTCAAGATCTCCTTCTCGTTCCTTGTTTCTATGTAGTACTTCTGATTTGCTCTGTTGAGAGATTGATCCCGCAACTGAGGCTGGTATTGTGTGGCTAGTTACTGTATTCTGCAGGGACGTTTCAAGAAGACCACCAGGGTTAGTTATTTAGCAGTGTCTGCACAACCCACCATCTGTTTTCAGGGAAAAGGGAGAAGAAATTCCCAAAATCTGTTTCATGGAATTTAAATAGAAGCCGAAGCGAAGTGGCAAAAAAAATTGGCCAGGGCTAGATCTTTTTACAGAGAGAAGAGAACTCCTGGAAGTCTCCTAGACTTAAATATGTACATAAATAAGAGATAAGAGTGGAAAGAAGCATAATAATAAGCTTCTGCACGCGTTCCTCCACTGACTGATTGAGTGAGAATAAAGTAATGTATTGTCAAGTGGATAAATAATGGTGAGAGCGTTGAGCAGACTAGACGCTTGATTACAGTTGCCCATAGAAAACTCATTGTTACTAACATACTGCGTATTTCACTAACGAAATGAGTTCTTCGCACATTACCGATATTATATGAATCTATAGTTAGTACTAGTAGACTTTGTTTTGTTCCTTGGTTAATGTTCCACAGTTCCAATGCAACAAAGTATAAGATTACCGGAAGTTTGGCAAAAGACTATTTGGCAAAAGACTGTTTGGCAAAAGTATTTAACAGATAATACAATTTAGCAAAATCAAAACTGTATTGTAAGGTAGTTTGACCAATGTGGTCCATCTCAAAAGTAATACATACCTATCTATAATTATAATTAGTGGAGATTTGGTTAAACGTCCAAGTACGTCCACAAATTTAAGAATTCATTCTCCATTTTCCACCATAAACATTTAAATATGCTCCCAGAACACTGCAAAAAATGTAAAACATTATTGCTACAGGAACCATAACAAAATATGTATGTAGTTTCGCCAAACTGTTTCACAGTCATTTGCCAAAAGGTCTTTTGCCAAATTAGTAGACTTCCGCACTGTAATGTAATGGTATCTAAGTTGACTGTTATATTTTTCTTTTGTATAGCAAATGTGTGCGGAGAGAGAATGCTGAGCTGCTGATGGGCTGAGCTGGATAAGAACAAAACAACAAAGTGGCTATCAGTAGAAGAATGTTCTTCTGTTAAGAACTGAATGACTTGTCTTAGTCTTGACTGGAGGATACGCTCACTGATGTTGAGCGAGTAGAGTTGAGTGAGTCTCTTAAGAAAGAAGAACAACAGGAAAGAGAATTATAACTAAACTAACTCTTGATCTTCTCCTTGCAGCTTGTCGTCTTATTCTCTCCTGCATCCAGCAGCTCTCGATCCTCTTCCGTAGAAATAAAAAGAGAACTTAACTTACATCATTACATAGGCAGGTTATTTTGCCTCCTAATAGTTATAGCTACAAAGGTCGCAACCACTTAGGATATATTTTAAAGATTCCTTTTTCTATACCAGTCTAGTACGCCGATACATATTTATGTCATTCCTAAGGCCCCTTAATATCACTTAAGTACTTAGGTACGCTATTTGACCACGAGATTGTTGGTTGAGCTAGTCACTACACTACAAATACATAAGTGATCCCTCTATCACATGTGGAATAGAAAATAATTGAGCATTTTGCATCAGCCAGGCAGGAATTAAAGCCTCAGTGGTTCATAGCCTGACTGACTTTACTGCCTCACTTTTAGCAATAAGAAATGTATTATGGCAGATGCGATGTACATTGTCATTACAGGCTCTAAGTAATTTTCAGCAAATTAAAACGGATATCCTAGCATTTAAAGCTGTGTAGAGCATATTATGTGGTTGTGTAGGACAGGGAACATGTGTGGCTGAATTGTCGAGGTTGTCATTCCTGTCTGGCTAAACTTCCGTGTAACCAATTTGAGATTATCTGAATTGTAATCCACTTGTATATGAATATTGTGTTATAATAGACGTTAGAGTTTTAAGTTTCATGTATGACAATGCTCCAATTTCGTATTTTGTAGTGTGGATTTTCTATAAAAATATGTATACAAGTGTGGTGGTATTAAAAATGGATATTTGTATGAAATACTTGAAAGAAATCTGTTACCGTTACAGTCATTATAAAATATGTACATATGTAGTACATGCGGAGATACATGGCAATTGACATAGTACATAGTATAACAAAAAGGAATAAATTGGAAATATATTTAACTTTATCGTATCAAAATGCTAGTAGATGGTAGATCTAATTTTCTCTATACAATTCTGCATGGTGCACTTCATTAGAAATAAATAGGAACATTATTATGTATAGAAGTGAATTAATTAAGCTCTAATTATTATTATTCATTTGACTTTCTTCGCCGCTCATGATCTACGTATCTTTCTTCAGAACCTTTCTTGCTGTTTCGCTATAGTAGTACTCTATAACTCTCATGCCAATGCACCGAGTTATGTTCGATGTTTTAATCTTAATCTTGTAGGTATTTCGGCTAGGTTTATCATCGTGTAACCATTCCGACATTTCAGAGTCGAGGTAATCTGTCAAATATTACTATAGTTGTCAAGTATCATCAAAATAAAATCATTAAACTATCTGAATTTGAATCATTTGAATCATCACATGTATTAAACGCCCACAATACTTTATTACTTAATACAAATGACAAAATTACAGTTTTTCCTAAAAATGAAGCAAGCATAGTGATTACTGGTGTTATTGTAGTTATAGCCTTGTAACATTTTTGATACAACATATGGGACTGATGTCTGATGAAATTTAAGCGTTTTCAGGGAAATTATTCAATGTACTGTAACGTTCACTGCATCTGCAGTTCATTAGTAGGTATGGGCACATTAGTAACTCTGGTAGATAATATAAGTCTTTCCTCGCCGTCTACTTTTTTCGTTTCAAAAGTAAGTAAACAAATTGCCCATAATTTAGGTTTTACAATTTATCTGTAGCAAAAATTGAAAAAGTTAAAAATTAGTAATGGCGTAATCCAATGACTGGAGAATATAGGTATACTTCAAATAAAGAAACTCAAGATACTTCAAAGAAAATATGAATTCTACTTATGTACTTAACATAACACAACATCTTTGGTTGTACATATAATGAGATAAACGTCGGGACTGTAAAATTGCTTAGAGATCTTTTCATCTCAACTTCTTCAGATTAGTGGTTTCGATTTTCGTGGTTTGGTTTGGGTTTTCTTCACTGCCTGTGTTAAAGTTGAAGTTTAGAGTTGCAATAAGTAAGGAAAGCTCTCGAATTCAACCTCACTTCAATTGAAAGTGACTTACTTTCTTCAAGTGGTTAGGCGACGGCTGGTGAAGGATAAGTATCCTCTATCTAACCAATGCAGTGTTGAGTTTAGTTAAGCAGAAAATCATAAATATGAAGAGAGCAAAACTGATGGAGGATGAGATGGAGACAGGTAGAGGAGAGCAGAGAAAGATGAGCAGAAGGAGGGCGACAACTCGAATTAAGAATTTGAAGGAGACAACTAGAAAGGACAGGAGCTGCTTTCGCCACGCCATTGGCATTCGCAGAAGTCATAGAGAGGCTAGCAAGTAGACAACTGCTGACTACTTAAGTAAAATTGTACTTTGAAGAGAATTAGTTGCTTCGAGTGTCGGAGTTTATCTTGAAGATTTGCTAAGTGGAAGGGAACATTCTTAACTTCGTTTAATTGTACACAACTCAATGCTCCACTTCTTTGTGGTCGAAACTATGTTGTAGCTAGAGCATTTTGAAAATTCTTAAGGGTACCATTTTTGGTCTAGGTATTTTAATGGCTAATTTTATTGCAAATATCTATCTATCCTGCATTCATAATATCCGTAATATAGCAGTAGTAATGATTTGTGAACTCTGAGAGAATAATATTTCCTACCAAAAATCATTTTATGTATATTAATATTGTCTTTCAATTAACTTTGAAAGAATGCCATGTAAAATACAAAACTATTTCCGTTAGGTGAATTAATGGGAAACGCAAGGCACAATCTCACAATTCTGAATGTAAAGAAATTGAAAAACTGCCCTATTAGTGCCTACAATACTAATAGATGACTTTATCAGGCAAAATATTATTTGTAAGGCATACTAGCAACAAAAATTGATCTGAGTAAAGTGATACTGATTTGGAGTAATTGCGTAGTACATAAATACATTTACTATGCAGACGTAGGCTGTTTTCAAACATAACCTTGCTCTATTCTACGGATACTAGTACGCTCCTATTATCATGGAAACTATTTAAAGCAAAATGGTTGTGCTATGGTTCTTCTGGCACACACTTGTAACATAAAATGCCTACAAAAAAGTAAACTTGTTCACATTTTCTTTGTCACTTCATTTCATTGGATTATTGTGTTTGTGCAATTCTGCTTTACAGTCATCTCCGATTTTCTTTAATTCAGCTCGTGGTATTGAATTGCACTGCATTGAATGCAATTGAATTGCTTATTGTGTAATTCTACGAGTATTTTAGGTTAGTCAATTTGGAGTTTTGTCTCGGGTTCCCTCGTTTCCTTGGTTGATTTCATTTTACTCCCTCACTCCAAGTTATTCTACTTATTTTTCATTTTTCAATGAATTTTATTTTCAATACAAAAACCCTGCACACTAAACATGAAATGAAATCATGCACAGATAGGTATTAGTAGAACAATTGATTTTGGTTGTTTTCCTAATAGAAATATTTTCAGTTCTATTTAACATTGCATGATATTGCTTCTCCGCCATAAAAAGTGGAATATTTGTATTTAAGAGCTGAAGAAACTTCATGTAGAATGGTTAGTGTTCAATACTACAGTAAAGTAGTTGAATTTATTTATTCAAAATGTTGTATCCCCTGAAATGCAGATGATATGGATGCAAAGCTGCTTTATACACTTAAAAATGGGAATCATGAGGGCCGTGGTATGTATAAATGAGAAATATCAAGAAATTAAGCAAACAGAAAATAAATTCGCTTAAGAAGTATTAGGATTATATTGGCTATGTGTAAGTTTTTAAATATCTTCTATTAAATACAAGATTAAATCTTGTTTTTTCATCCTAAAGTTTTTCAGTGAAATATTTCGCTATGTGTTTCTTGTACATCTGGCATGGCATGTGTATGCTATTCATCCATCCGAGCGTGGAATCTTTAGTCAATTACAGATGATAGTAGTAGTAGGACGAAGTGCTAAAGATATGCGTACAGCATGGGACTCGGATCTGATGGAACGGAACACGACAACAACAGCGTCGAATTCTAGAAACTTTGCTTACAAGTATCTCCACTTCGTTTGCGTTCACCGCATCTCTAAAATGTATGTGATTCCATTCTAGAGATCTTCTACTTACTCTCTTCTCCCAAGAATATTATATTAGTGGAAGGGAGCAAGAACACCGTTCAGTCGTCTAAGTTTTCTATTTAGGCCCTTATATGAAATAAAGTACATACTAGTTATCTACTCTACTTATATTATATCATAACAACATATCATATCATATCATATCAGTAGCACATAACATCACAATTTACCTATCAAGAATTGTAGGTGCTTAGTACTTTCTATGCTTGAGACTTTACAGACTCCGATCATCCCTTATCCTTCTTACTCTTGCTACTGAACTGCATTGCATCCATACATACGCGTACAAATAAATGTGATCTCTCTTAAACAACAACCAATAATATTATATATATGTATGTACAAATATACTTGGATATAAGCTGACGTTGTAGTTTCAGTAAGTAGCTAAAGGAAAACTCATGGTGATGCCAAGCTGAAGTAAGTAAAGCAAAGTAAGTAAGTAAAGTAAAGGAAGACAAGGCAGTCGAGCAAAGGAAGGCAAGGAAGCCAACTTTACGATAAGGACTGTCCATTTATCACGTTTACATTATGTAGCTATTTACATATTTGCGAAAATATCGAAATTAAAGAATATTTCCCAAAAATTTCAAAGATTTGGTGGAATTTTGCGAATTGTAAAAATTCAGGGGAAGGTAGAAAAATCCTGGTTACAGCTACGTGATTCGTGTATGGAACCCAAAGCAAAAGCAAGGCAAGGCAAAAGGGAATCAAACTCAAACTGTGTAAAGAATTGCGAATGCAAGAGACTTACTAGTGAGACTAGAGAGTTAGCAGAGTTAGAGAGCTAAACTAAAGCAAAGCACACACACATGCGATATTATTATATAGTGCACATTCTCTGAGAGCTCTGTTTCATTCGCACGTGGAACTCCACTCCGTTCGGTCGGCATATACAATACACACCACAGAACTGAAGAGATTGCACTGTCCATATAGACGTTACATACAATACTTACCAGTTGCAAATATCTTTATCAACACATTCACTTTGTTCACTCCTTGCATTCTGCATACTTGCACATGCATTCACAAAACACTAATTTTGCATACGTTCACTCATACACATTTGACACTCGGCTGCATCCTTTAGAAAAGAAAACACCTTTCGATTCTAATTAGATTGTTTGTTTGTTTTATGTGATTTTGCAAATCTTTTCTGTACTGTGGTGACATACAAATTGCTACCTACGAACTATTTAACATCAATCTAATTCTCAATTCACTCGAATATATAGTTCATTGCCATTGTGATAATATACCACACCACATTGGAAATGCAACGTTTGTAGACCAATAAACAACTTTCAGCAAAAGTTCATGGAAATCGTAGTGTGCTTGAAACAATCCGATCTTTACAACTAGTAGAAACCCAGAACTGTACCTGTGTAACTATTAACAAAAAAGTTTACGACAAATTATCAAAATTTATTAGTGCCCATTTCTTAAGACAAGACCACAAAAATTGAAGGTAAGACTTATTTTCAACTGCTACATTAATTTTTAGTAATACACACTAGTGGGTATGGTTTAAAAAACTCGTAAAGTAAAATAAGCATAACTACATCGACGTGGAAAGAAATTTGCAATTTGCATACTGTATTTAATATATAAATAGTCAAAGTATGCATTTATTAAAATTATACCTTTACACAATTAGTAAGTCAAATACAAAAATACTATCATATTACTGTGTTATTATTTAAATAGCCTTAAATGGGCAAATATGTCGATTTTTTGGTCGAAAAAGTATTTATTAAAAGCGTAAAATGAATTAGAATTTTGGGAATGCATAAAAATTTGTTAAAGTATTCTCGAATAACGTATACGTTCTCGTAGTCGTATTGCAGAGAGCTGTGAAGCTCGCTCGTAGACAAAAAAATGCATGCTTAACTTGCATGGATGATATGGGACAAAAGAGTCTTTGTTGTCCCTGGCCCTGTCTTGCTCTTGAGTTGGCACTCGTAGTCTATTTTCGTCTGCTATCATTCAGCGGAACCACACACCCACAATACAATAATATTATCCTGTGTTAAGTTTATTTTTATAAGTAGATACCGTTGTACTGTACTCCGATTTACATTCCTACCCTTACTTGTATGTGTGTCTCTTTGTCTCAGATAAAGTATAAAGTGGCTTAGGCTTAGCAAGACTTAGCGCAGTCACTATACTCGCTTTTCAGTAAATATTGAATGAAATTCTCAAGTTTTCTACTTTCCGTTCTTTTATTGCTGAACTAAAATAAACAGCTCTCTCAAAACGCACTCACTGCTATAATATTATTCTGAAAAATCATCTTGCTGAAACGTCCTATTGTAATCAGTAAATACCTGCATAAATAAAAATAGAAACTTACTTAAAACGTGAGTATTTCTAGCGAAAGGTATTATAAACTTAGAAACCAATGATTTTCCGGTACTATAGTAAACTAAAAGTTTATTTTCCTAACTATTATTTATAACAATTAATATGTAACATTTATACATAATTTACTGCTATTTGTGCGCATAATTCAAGAAAATTAAATATTGCCAATACAAATACCTACTTTTTCATGTAATCTTGTGGTTAGGTATCAAGAAAGAGACAAAGTGCAAACCTAACTACATTTTGATGTAAAAGGGCATTTTAACCACAAAAATCAATAATCGTTGCATGTAGTTTTATAATTATTCTTTCCTCTAAAAATTAAAATTTATTATGTATAATTAAATATTTAATAATCGTATCGCAAAATTTTCCCAGATTATCTGCAATAATATTAAATTACACATAATATCCTTATAGTACTATACAACAACTATACTTTTATGTGTCGCTCTATTAGTAATAGTATAAAATATCTAGTTCGAGCATTCAAGAATTGCATACGATTGTCTTAAAATGTAATTTTGCCGTAACTAACATCTACAAGAAAATGTGCTCTATTAGATTTATATTATGATCCTTGTTGAAACTGGAGGAACTATTCATTCATGCGTTCTCTTGTTGGTTGTTCCTTCCGTATCACTAATTTCCAGCACAACACAATGGAATGTGACGTAGTCAAGTCATCATATATAATCAAAATCATGTATGTATGTATGTAGTAAAGATATATTATAGGGGCAATGTAATGCAGCCAAACCAGTGAGTATATGAGTTAGATAGATAGAATGTCTTCTTTAGCAGAAAGAGTCTGATTGTGAAGGAGCTAATAACGAATTGTATACGTGACCATGATCAAGATCGTGATCCAGAAGAGTTGGGCCAGTAGTGTTGTCTGTTAGTTGTCATGTCTCGTCTCAAGGAAGTCTGCTAAGCAAATAAATAGTTACTTACTACATACTTATAGAATGCGGCAAAGGGATACTACTGTACTAAAGTTGAGATAAATTCCTACGTACGTACTACTAGTACATAAAGCACAGAACGAAGTAGGGAGCATTATATGTAGCAGCAAAAACGTGCAGAAAACTACATTCTAAACAATTACCCAACTAGCGACAGGCAGCCAAACCCAAATGACTCTTACTTTACTGGAGATATCCGTATAACAACAATGGAAAAAATTTACATGGTTGACAAATGAAACGCTGAGATTGTAATTTTGTGATATGGCCCTAATTTCTGATGTATTACAATATTGGACTTATTTCGCCATTTATGTGCTTCACGTAAATCAATACACTGAAAAGCTCCTTTGTACTTGTAGGAAAATGTGACGAACGGGGAATTTAAAAAACTCCATTCTACTTAAGTCCATATAGCATTGTACCATATGCAAATTATTTCAATCATTTAGGTTGGGCATGTGAGTGTGTATTTATGTAAGTTGATAAATGAAACTGGACTGTACGAATGAATGAACTTAATGCGGTTGAGGTACTAATGCAGTAAAAGCCAAAATTACTAAGAACGACACAAGCCCAAAGAATCAATGCTAATTTTTTTATAAATGACCTACACTTAATTCATTCATTAGATAGACAGAGACACACAGGAAAGAGAATAAAATCTTACTACTTATTTTATCTTGATACGTTAAATCAAAATATTCTTAGTCGTTTCATGGCAAAGAAACCACGAGAATCGAAATCGTACACATACGTATTACATAAACTCATTTGAAATTACATAACAGTATAATGTAGCATTTATATCAGAGAATGTACTCTCAAATACGCAAAAAAAGAATACACGATTGTGTTAAACTGTTCGTGAAAATTGGCAAAGTCGCTAATTATTTCAAAGCCCATGTAAATATTACAGCAAAAAGTAAACTTTGATTGTGTCATGATAGACAGTAATTCAGTAATTAATGGTCCACAGGCAGGCGAGGCTACTTCCATTTTGAACTTGACGACAAAGCCAGTGCATTTATTAATATATGTATAGACAAACTGAACGGAAACAATTTAATAAGCGCATTGAATATTATAGGTATTTGGACAATTTAGGGTAGGAGCATTTTTAAATTGTTATATGATTTTTCTAATATGCCTAACTACAGATAAATATATAGGAATTGTAAACGGTATTTAAATATTAGAATAATGTTTAGATCGTATTCCTATCCTATCCTATCATTTATTTACAATGTGTTAGTTGGTGTTTATATAGTCCATGCAAAATATATACGTACTTATCCAAATGACATTGTTAACGATGCCAAAACGGTGCGGTGTCCAGGTCTTCTACATATTCCTTGTTATCCACTTGGTATAACAATGTTCATTTAGGTTACACTTTGTAGTATTAAGGTATGCAGAATATTCATTGGCACATTTACCGTTTTTATCCATGGCAGAAACGTATATACCTAATCTAATAAATAGTATGTATTATTTGGGAGTAGGAGTGACGTAATAATAATGTTTCAGCTGAGTAGCATTTTCTACGTGCATTTAAACGTCATGATCTGTTGGCATGTCACGATAGTTTGTCATGGAACACACAATAGATTGCAATTCGCAGGCAAAGTATGGCACGCTACTGTTTGTAGTGTAACATTACTACAATCCAGCATAACATACTATTACTTACTTAAAGATAAATAAATAAATACCTACAAAAATAATATGGCTATGTAGAACAAAGTAAAGAAAAGAAGATTTTGGTATTTAGATAAAGTTAGACTAACAGACAGAAAACTTGTTAGAAAAACATTAAAAAAGAACGTGGAATGGCAAATGTAAATATAATACAAAAGAGAAGACACATTGGCGTTGGTTACAATAATATTGTATTTAGGTTTTCGTCGGCACTATCCATATTATATTCATCCTACTTTTTTATCCATTAAGTATGTATGTATGTTTGTAGTGGGTACCTAAGTACAATACAATCCAAGACTGGGAATAAGGGATCCCCGTAGAATTTCGCAAGTCAAAGAGCAAAATCCTCGAACGATCCAATATAAATAATAAATGTCTAGGCAAATAAGTAGTACAATATCTGATCTATATATTACAAGTTAAGCATAAGATGACTATTGAAGAGTGGAGAAGGAGAACAAGTAAATATTTAAAGCTCAGCATTGTTCAGCTCAATAATATTACTTTGCTATTACATTTCCAATTCACTCCAGAGGTCTGTCTGTCCTTTGCTCTACTCTATTCTTATATGATAATATGATTATTACTTTGTTCATAGCAGAGCATTGAAAATAATCTGACAATAAACCAACAATAAGCTGGCTCGTTATTTCGGATAATGCAACGACTACTCTCACTTACGTACTACATTATACAGATATCTGCCTAATGTCACTAGTACATTCACTACCTGCCGTGTCACGACGGCCTTGACTCGATTTGGCATACCTACACTATACGCAACGTCCTTTAATAAGAATAGTCCAAATGAGGTCCTAATTTGACCTTCGTACACTTATTCGTTCATAATATCTGTAACAGCACTAGACGCCTGTCTTTTTATTTATTATTATCAGTAACATTATTCGTGTTTTAACCTACAATTTCCCGAAGAACAACTCTCTAACCATGAATGTCCGACCTTTTCCATATTTATACACTTAGAAAAATTCGCTCCCATTTCTTGTCAACTTTGTAAGAATACATATGAAATGCCAACATTTTTGTTATCAATCTGCTACAGTGACACTGTTTATCTTTTTTACGAGATTTTCAAATACGATAAGTTATGGAAATATGCTATAATTGGTTTGTCACAACTGTCGATCGTTACTAAGTTGGAATTACGATAGGTCTCAAAACAATTGAGCACTTGCTAATTCGAAAAACTTTGTTATGTCTCACAAATTATACCAAGCCTGATTTTTGTCTGTCTACATTAGTAACCTTAGCAAATATTTAGTCAAATACTTATTTTATAATCACTTTCCAGATAATATTTGAAGTTGAAGAATTTTAAAAAAATAGGAACTATAATAATGTGAAATATACGTAGGTATAATTATTTTGACAATAATTTATCAAATTATTTAAATCTTTGTTTAGTTTGTTTGTTTGTAAGTTTGTATAATGTTCATTGGTATATATACCTCAAGTGTAGCTACCTAAGGTATCCATTATCCATATAACTAGGATTAAATTCGTTAAGTAGTTATATAGTTACGATATATTTTAATATGCCTAGTGTATTATATAACTAACGGATGTAACGAAATGTGCATGACAATATGGATAGAAGGGAATAAATTGTAGATTCTGAGAGGACGAGGACTATAAATACATAGAGATGTTGTTCTTCTTATACTTACTGTTAGCATGTAAGTAAATACACTAGCTGATTCTATGAAGTTTCCTTTTTGCAAGTTGACTACATAAGATATTGTGTTGGGTTGTATACATGTGTATACATGTATGTATATATCTTTGTTGGCTCTGCAGTAGATTACATCCTGACAAAAGTAGCCAGTGGCAGTGACCAGTCGAAAACAACTTAAACAACTAGAGAGTGAATAGAATACATACAAACAAAGACGGGGACTACAGTAGTAGGAGTAAATAGAATAGGAACTAAGCAAGTTATAAACCTGCGGCCGTCATCGCAAAGACAATACGAGACAAGAAAACTAAGTGAAATGCTAGGGAAAGCAAGTCAGTCGCCTTGTTGTTGTCTTTCTCTTGTGTATTCTACATATAGATCCCACTCCTACTTATTCAACTATAGATAACAACCAGCAGTATACAGTGGGTTCCAAAATGTGAGCATCGTGACACTCAATGTAAAACCTTTAAAGATATTTTAAGAGTTTATGTGTTTCTTAAACAAAAAGGGCACGCTAAAAATAAATACATTGAAAGATCATTACAAATTTTGAAGATACAGACATTTGCACCAAATTTTTAAGATAAAACGACATTTTGAAAAAGAGGGCAGAAATTTTTTTAATTTTACGAATTGTTTGTGCAAATTGTAATCCTACGTAAAGCTACCCGCATTGGGTATATCGCATCTCATATTTGTGTGTTGATATGTATGCTTTAGGAGCTACTGAAATTATTTAGGTTAGTATAGGAATGTATGAGGAAGAAATAGCTAGGCACTGTGTATTATGTGATAGTTTCGTTATAGAACACAGTCCCATCTCAATGCATTCCGAAGCACACATATTGCTTTGCTTCCTCTGTATGTAGTATGTAGGACTTAAAGTTAAATGGACCAACAATGGAAATAAGAGATGGGGATTGTACTAGAGAGGTATTAATGCTCTAACTCGGTAAACTAAAGTAGTCGAGTTGAGTGTGCCTCCCGAGGTGAACCAAGTTAAAAGACGGAGAAAACATTGCTCCCGTTAGTGCGAGAAGAGCAAAGAAAGACAGCTACAGATTTGTTTCTTTTTTCGGTCAGTCTAACTAGACTTTACAACATTTTTGCAGAAGCGACTCCACCATTCTTTGCTAAGACTACTAAAATACTACTGCTGTATATGGCTATATCGTACTTATCCTATAGTATCCATCCAGCATACCATCTAAGGTATTATAATCCATAAACCTTACATATACTAGATACTATCTGTATATATGTACTTAACACATCAGTCTACGCACGCAGAACAGGTCACAGCACAACTTTCTAACGTAGTACTTACATTACATAACTCTAATACGAACTATAGACAATGCTTTTATGATCCTGGAACTTCTACGTCACTTCATGTATCTATCTGCATAGATATCGCTTTCACTTACCTTCTTTCCAATTTATAATATCCTGCAATGGAAATATTTGGCAAAATACCCATTAGGTTTACAGGAAAAACAAGTTAAATTTGAATACCAATTTATTATATTCCTGTTTTTAAAATTGACGATGGATTGTTTCTGAAAACTGCTTCAGTGTTCCAGCGTTCCTATGCAAAAATTATTTGAACGAAAAGCCCAATAAGTATTATTGTGCAAGGAATACGATCTACATTTATATTATCCGTACTCGCCCTTTGATCAAAATTCAGAAATATTTTTATACATTCGAGCGGTTAAGATTACAAAGGCAATGGCCAAAATAAAATTAAGTTATAAAAAAGTTTATCTAAAAATTATAAAAATATTTTGTTCTATGGTATCATACGTGAATAACTTAATTTACATACGTACATATTATGCTTACAGTAACAGTGCCAATAACTGAATTTATTTCAAGCATAGCTTTCTATTAATAATATTATCCCTACCTATACATATACACGTACACACACATACATATTTATAAAATTGTGGTATACAAGTTAGGTGGTTGATACGATACAAAAATATATTTTGTTTATATAAATGTTGATCTGCTGATCTTTAAGGCCCGACCCGAACAACAGGAACAACAACTTCTTTCTATACATTTATTTTTGTTCTCGGTGAACTATGTAAAAATATGTAATACTGCATTATATTTTATGTTGTTCTTCTACTGCATTCTGTGTGTATGTACTGTTTCTACTAAAAAGTTGCAATCCATATCCATGTACAATAGTAATATGTGTATGTGTGCAAACGCTCACGCTGTGTATGTATGTATGTATGTATATGTGTGGTGGAGACGCAATAAACTGGGGATCATACAGGATTGAGATAAAACAGCAGGCAACACATGGCAGCAGAGGAGTGATAGTGCGTGTATAAAAAACAAGTAAAAGAAAAAAGAAAGCAAAGCCTGACATGGCATAGTGAACTCAAAAGAAAGATATCTCAATGGGGTTGCTGTGGCTGCATAGCAGGCCAGTAAGTGCAAAAGGGGGAAAATGTGGCTTTTCTTGCTAACTATACGAACAGGGCACTTTCACATCGAAATTACTTATTTCGCCGTTGATTTCTATTTCCATAGTCCATGCAGCAGCGTCCTACTAAAACCAAATGTTAGTGTAAACAATTTCTCACTCTGTTTATCTGCAGAGAAAGGAGTAGTATGTGTAAAGTACTAGAATTTTCCATTGCTATTATATTACAATAGCGATTTTAGGAAGAATATGGGAGATTACAAAATTAAATATACAATAGTGTTAAATCTTTCTTTAGATTTTTATCTGGGTTAAGGGTGGATCCGTCGGTAAGGTGATTTTAGAGGCAAGGTAATCTATAGCTAGTTTTGCCATAGTCTCAGGTTAAATGCACATACCGCGATCACACCTGTCAGATTATTTAACACGCAAGCAGTGCATGCTGAGTATTACTTATATCCAATTTTAACTTTGCCACTAATCAAGGAGAGAGATTTTGTAGATCGGGCTCGTCCATTTATCATGTCCCTGCTAATTCTATTTCAGTACCTCCTCTTTTTACAAAATGAAAGAGGTGAAATCTCCCATTTATGAAAATTCACCAAAAAAATATATTTTTGATGAAAAGGGGTTTTTGAAGGCGCCGGTTACGAATAAAATAATGGCAACAACCGCTGAAGCGCTATGCCCAGCGCGCGCCACTGTCGAAATGCCACACTAGTAGAATCAGGGATCTTTTTGGTGAACTGGGGTTTTCAAAGGCGCTGGTTACGAATAAAATAATGGCAGAGCGAAATACTCAACCGTGGAAGCGCTATGAACAGCGCGCGCCACTGTCGAAATGCGAAACTAGTAGAATCAGGGATCTTTTTGGTGAACTGGGGTTTTCAAAGGCGCTGGTTACGAATAAAATAATGGCAGAGCCAAATACTCAACCGTGGAAGCGCTATGCCCAGCGCGCGCCACTGTCGAAATACGAAACTAGTAGAATCAGGGATCTTTTTGGTGAACTGGGGTTTTCAAAGGCGCTGGTTACGAATAAAATAATGGCAAAGCCAAATAATCAACCGCTGAAGCGCTATGCCCAGCGCGCGCCACTGTCGAAATGCCACACTAGTAGAATCAGGGATCTTTTTGGTGAACTGGGGTTTTCAAAGGCACTGGTTACGAATAAAATAATGGCAAAGCCAAATAATCAACCGCTGAAG
>JAQFYC010001964.1:0-29230 GCA_034694165.1 Tomocerus mixtus | reverse complement strand
GCGGGCGGGCGCTCCTGAACCATCCATAGTGGGCGGGCGGTACCGAACCAGGGCGGGGGCGCTCCCGAACAAAACCGAAATTAAGAGTATGAATCAATTTATTAATCGAATATTAATCGAATACGATTAATATTTGGTTTTACATTGCATATTCCCAAATTCGATAATTTTAGTAGGTGTAAACTTTGTTTGAACAAATTAATTGTTTGAGTTAGAATAATTACATATTTCTTTCGTTGTTAAATCAGTTTTAGTAAACACTCATTAGAATTTGGTTATATAATAATTGCTTGAATTAATGCGAGTACATTTTATACTTATTTCGATCTACAATATGAAATTATCTTTAGTATAGTAGAAGTACATTTATTGACTTGTAGAGTAGTAGGTACGTTATATTTAGTTGAACAATACAAAAGCTAATTACCGAGGACGGTGTATATCTGTACTCTGTACTGTATGACAATTTTTAAGATCACCCGTAGGTGTAGACATACCTACGGTGTAGGTTTTTTTGACAGGAAAACATTATTTTAATTAATTTTGAAGGGGATTTCCAGCCTGAGATGAGCCTGAGTAATTTGACATTTTTGATTTTGCTGATATTTCGTAGAAAACTCTCTAATGTATTGCCAATAAAGGGACAACTTACGGTTTTGCAAAATAAAGCTTTTGTGGACAAGAAATATCGAGAAATTTTAAAATCGGTTATTTTACTGGTATTTTTTCGTGGAATCGCTGAGCACGCGCGTGCGCGCACATATAGAGCTGCAAATTGGCAGTTGAATTCGTGTAACGATAAGCTACAAATGTGTTATTTTGGATTTTATCCAGGACAATGGAAGTATGTTACCTAGTGGGTGAATATCATTTAGACTTAAAATTCGGAAAAACTATTTCTAATATGACATATATATATATGTAGGTAGATATGTACAGTTGCCAAAAGGTTCTTAGAAAATAGCAAGCAAATGCATCTGCTTGGCTGTGGCAATCATACGAATAAAATTGAGGGAATCACGAAAGGTTTACACTTCCACTAAAGAACGGGAGTAAGAGAATAAAATGGGAATATAGTCGCTAGAGAAGGAGAGAGTCGTGCTAAGGCTCCTTTTATTTTATTATTCTGTAGTTATGTGAGTGTTCATAATAATACGATACGCTGCTAGAACGATACAGATATAGCACACAAAGTAAGTGTGCAGTTTTAGGGAGCCCGGTTGGGAGTCTTCAAAAATGTTGTTGCATTAGAAATGGGGACTTTTACTAGTTTATAGTATACCGAAAGTTATATGACATTTTTGGGCTTCTGGCCTGACTGATTACTGGATTCCACTTACTAAAACTGTTACCCAGAAATTACATTATTATTTAATAACACCTGACTGAATAAAAACATTGACGCACCAGCCATTTCTATTTTTATATTAATGCATGTATGTATTTCACATTAAAAATACAGTTCCTTCCAAGTTCCACGAATCGTTAAGAGTTCTGCTGAGCCTGACTTTCAGTAATATCTATTAAATAAAATCGTGCACTTTAAAGTTGAAGTTGATACATATTTATCAGAAGTAGTCCACGATAACTTAAAGCTAGGACATAAATGAAAGCGAGGTTACAAGCAAAGACAAAGCAAATTATAAGAAACATACAATTTTTTAGGTAATGTAAGTAACACATAGGGCGTATTTTAACTTTAGGTATTTTCATCATAATGTGGGTTACATTAGTATTTTTATTGGATTTTTAGTAAACGTTTAGGGGAAGTAAGAATTTGTTGGGGTGATTTTAAATGTTTGGGCTGCACTATTATATTTGGGGTAAATTACCATATTTAGGGGAAGGTAAATATTTGAGGCAAAATAAGTATTTTTGAGGTGCCATTAAATATAAGCCTTTTGGCTACCAGGACTTTAATATTTCTTCTGTTGGTTTACGCTAAGCATTTAATGAAAGAAAGTTGAAGTTGGAAATATTGCTAACTAATAGATGGAATCATAAATACTGCATATTAGTAAGTGTATGTATGTTTTTGAGGGGGTAGAGTGAATTTATAGAAGAGACCTCCACCACTGACCAGGCCGATTTGGCCCATTTCAGCTCACACGACGGTGACCCCGAAAGCATCTTTGTCTAGTCAGCGTATCAGTGTGTATGTGTTTCGAGAGAAACCACACCGCGCGCACACACCAGCCACAACCGCCCGGCTCATCAACCTCAGATAAAGATATATAGAAATTATAGACTCCTCTAGTCTGAATAGATTAGACGAGTCTTACGAAGAAAAAGCCTTATGAAAATTTTGATCTACCCTCTGTGGGAGGGTAGTATTTTTGCTTACATATCAGTGCTCTGCATGCAGAGCACTGGAGCTCCATTGTATCTCTTCTCAATAGTTATTGAGAAGAGATGATATAGTAGTCTATATCCACGGCTCCGACTGCCGAGGATAAGACTTATCTTGAATCTGAATAGCGCCGATCGCTATCAGATCCATTCATTTCATGCAATCACATCCCATTGCATGAATGTCATGGATTTTATATGCACAAACTGTTCGGATTCCCCAACAGTTTATGCATATGCACCCATTTATTTAAATATTATATTTCCTATTGAACTCACCTTTCTCGTCAAGGCGAGTTCATTATATCCAGGTGCTTACCAGCCCAACTGGGCTGATAAGCAAACTGCAGAGTCTTGTCCTTCAGCGCCTGGTTCCTGTCTTGGTGCTTCGGCTGTGGTTTCATCTGACCCAGGATGAAGCCTCTCAGAAGCCTGAGTCACAATCTTGGAGGAGTTTACTAGACCGGCGTCCGTTCGACTCTCCAGCGAAGCCACAGACCAGCACAAGACCGGCACAACCACCTCGGCTGAAGTCTGAAGCAAGGCTCATTAGCCAGTGTAACTAATGGGGCTATTCGGCTATTCTATTTAAAGAATTCCATTTTGACAGGGTTCCCTTTTCTCCACATACTTTTCTTTGTATAGCTAAGTGTACCTACAGGTACTTATAAGTCCTTTTAGCTACTGTGCGTATTAATTACACCGTATGTGTGCATGTAAAATACGTCATATAGTAGTCATTTTTACTATTACGCCTTTAATGTACATATTATGCAATGAACTGACTTATTGTAGTACATGCACATTTACTGCTTGTATTATTACAAGATAAATGACCCGCGGGTAATCCACGGGTTCTGGAACACGTTTGAAATAAGTATTTATCCTAATCAGCATTGAATTCTGGATAGTCGATTTAGTTTATGTAACACTTTGCATAATTTTAGACGCATTAAAGAAATTGGGCAAAAATGAACAAAAAAAAGGGGCAAAAATATTCACGCGCCGCGCGATGTTGTTATTTCTGTATGCTTTAAGTTACTAATTTGCCTGAAAACGCGAAAAAATGCTCCGCGCAGGGCGCAGTAATTTGCAGATAAATTTTCAGCCCCCGGGTGAGGAGTTGAAAAATTTGTGATCTCTTTGTTGAGATTTTTTCCAGGCGACGCCACTGGTTGTTGATAAATATCGCGTAGTACATATGAAAATTAGCTATAAAATTACATAAAATTGTTTTATAACCCTTCAACCCCCCCCCCCTGAAATTTTTTCCTGCGTTCGGGCTTGACAGCCAAATGAAGGCTACATACTATACTTGTGATTGTCTTAATTTTCATCCAATTAGGTTGTCCGATATTATTTGGGAACAAGTCAGACCTCCTTTTTGTTTAACAAGTGCACTAATGCTAAATGTATAACATAATAGCACTACATATAATATTTGTAAGTACTTATCTATACCACATTGAATATATGTATAAAGCATGCCAAACACATAATACAGAATACAGAACAGGGAAAACGAGAGATTTATTACTTCCCTTGTTCTTAAACCTTAGTAATTCCTGCATGCATATTATGTATACATTTTGGAAACAAAAGTTGTATTAGCTCGAGTTCAGTTAACCACTTCACTCTTATAAATTATTTTGCTCTCTCAACCAATAATATTTACTGGTATAATAACAAATATTTACGAAACACACCTGTGCACACATAATCCTAGATTTGGCGTTTTACTTTTTAAAAGTACATTTAAGTTCCTTGAATTTCATTTTGCATGGTGCCCAGTACTGTACGATTCCTTTTTTATGCTCATCACAAAATTTGAAATATTATTAGTTACAGAAAAAATATTTCAAAGTTACATAAGGATAACACGGTTTTGTAAAATTAACGGTGAGGATTCATTGATGTGCCTGAGGTGCTTCCTTGCATTAGTAGCGTATGAGTAAACGTTGTAGTGTAAGTGTAACGACATTATATGTACGTAGTGTAAAAAATTGAGCTAAATAGCCCAATTGACTCAATACTAAGCCAATTGGGCACTTTTATAATTTGATTTAATTGAGCGCACTTTGACCCTTGGCCGTATTTCTGCTTCATTTAGTTTTTCACTCTTTTACTGATTGTGAGTTTCTATGCAAACAGGTATAAGCCGTGTGCATTTCTGCATATATATTGATACAAAGAGGTTCTTTTTTCTACACAGATTATTATTTACCCATTTTTAGGTATCATGCACTTATAAATTTCTTTCCACTATATCTGTAGGGTCCTACCTATGAGTAAAACTGGAAAAGAAAATATGTAGAATGTGTATTATGTATTTGTATGCAGGAAAGGATTTTTACACTTTGGCGAGTAAAATAAATTAGATATGTAGAAAGGTTGGGATGTAAAAGTATGTGGGATGAAAGAAAGCTGGTATGTATTCTGTAGTCAATATTTAGTGAGGATAGTGATGGTGGGATGTGAATGGCAATAGGTAGGGAAGTGAATTCCCTCAATTTAAAAATCAATGTAGATATAATGGGAGAAATAGAGTGAAAGGGAAAGAGAAAGTTTGGCAATATGTTTGCCCAGAACTCTAACTGATATACCATCATCTGTGGCGTGGCATGGCGTAAAGACAGAAGATTCTATCAGTTTCTTGAGTTCTTGCTTTCTCGGTGGCTGAATTTCCTAGACGGAGTCAATTGATACACTCGTCTTCCTCCTTTTATACTTGCATTTATTTTACTCTCCTTTAGTTTACAAGTCTTCACATTAGAATTCCTTCCCTTCTTCCCATTTGGATTGACTAACAGAAAGAAAAAGTAAGCAAGCGAACGAGCGACTCTTTTTCCTCTCCACTTACTTTCTCCGTTAGTCCTTCGTGGGAAAAGCAAAAATTTTATTCCTCTCTTCAGGTAGATTTACACTTTGGATTCCCAATGCTACTCACTATACACACTAACACACTAAATAAATTTTGTACTCCTTCCACATGTGTTTATAGATACATGGAATGGAGATCGTTTATTTATAGTAAATACGTATCTAAATAATAAATTCTACTAGAGTTACTATCCAGATTCATCTCCGTATTATATTTACAGTGCCTAGTTAAGTATGTGATCATGCATTGCACCAACATATTGGCGTCAAGTTAGATATGCAGGCCAAAATGTTCATTTTATCATTACACTCTTCACTTTCTCCGTCTGTAGTGAACTCTTTTATTAAGGAAAAACGCTCCTGAAAGATTTTGTTCACAAATTCCAAAATGCAAATCGGATCCCTATCTTTTTTCACTAAATTATTCACTAGTTGAATATTTTACAACTTTCTAGCTAAAGAAGAAAATTCCTTAATCAGAATTATTCCCTCAGATTTTTTAAAGTCCATCAGAATACAGTTAGCATTTCCTAGTGAAAATTGTATTAACAATTAAATATTTTTATTCATAAAATCACTATGAGTAGTTAGTCAGTGTATAATGACATCACCCGAAATGCCACATTTTAATGCAATCCATTATATTTTACACTATAAATATAGGTTGCAGTCTTGCAGTATGATATATGTGACAGTATTTATGTGAGATAGTACTCTAACAACTAACATAATGTAAATAAATAGCTTTAATATACTTAGGCGTTTTGAGAATACATATATGAACATATAGATAGTCATTTCTTGTGTGGTGTTGTATTTATAAAAGAAGTGTACCCATACATTACATAATACATGGATAATAATGTGTGTTTGTGTATGTGGATGAGGGAATGAGGCTATGCAGATAACTGGTATTGTGGTGGTGTGGTCCGCTTGGGTATGGCAATGTGCCTGCAGAGAGTTTAGTGAGTGCATTAGAGTGTAAAGAGATAGATGAGATGATGAGTGAGTGGAGTTGGTTGGGAAAGAGTCTCTGGAGAAAGCAGGAGAAAGCAGTTCCTTCATCCTTACGGCCCATTCCTTTCCATTCATCCACATACAACACACACATACATATTATAGCAAACTCTAAATACATTTGATCATATGCTATGTAAATGCTATTAGACTATGTATCTCCATCTTGTTCTAGAGATTACATAGAATACACACAAACCATCTATCCACTCCATAAAAGAATGAATGTTACGATTTTCTGCCATTGTCTTTATTCTCTTCTGTAACAAAGAAACCACAGTTGCAAATGTAAATACATGGGGACATGCAATCTTACAGTATACTCCGAACCAGCATAAAATTAATTAGCGCATCATTAAACCCTTTCACTCCTTAATGGAGATCAGTAATATATTTCTAAGATTACTAACCAAGTTTATATGGGACCTAAATGCGTTCATGCACACACGTAAATAATATTTAAGCCAGTAGAAGTATACAATTTATCATTAGGTAAATTATTTATGTAGTACTTATTTGCAAAATTAGAGATTACAGATTGAAATTGAATCTAGCCCAATTGTAGATAGCAATTATAATATTATGTATGTAAGTCGAATCCAACAAAATACAAATAAATAGTAATATACATGAATACATTTAACAACGAGGAGAGACATTGCCATTGGCAATCTGTTGGTTGACCATTCCAGGGATTACAAAGGTTTAATTGCCACGTAACTAAACTAATCCCAATACAATCTCCCTTCCAATTAGTGCATGTCCACCAAAAATACAGATAATTATAGTTCAGCTGTATTCAAGTGGCAAAAATTGCCATTCAATTACACGAATCAAAATCAGTGACTAATGCAAGCACCAGACACCTCTCTTCCCCAAAAGAAAAAATTACAAATTAATAATAATAATCTCGGGTTTCCAAAAAATGTAATCCTTAACCATATCAACCAGCTTATTAAAAGACACGATGTGTGTGTGTAACCATAGGTAGGCACCCACCAACTCAAACGAGTTGGAGTTGGCCAGTGGGTGGCCAACTGTGATTATGTACACAAGTATGTTGGTGGACCCAACTTAAAGTTGGTGGAAAGTTGGCTGTTAGATTCTACCGCCGGTTGCCATTCCATGGAAATTATAGAGGCAAATAAAATTCCATCAATCTTTGCCTAATTTAAAATATTTAAAATCATAAGAAAATCATATTTATATTTCAATAAGATATTTCTTTTTTAAATTATAAATATTATAAATACTTTCCCTATTTTACTATGGCATTAATAAGTATCGTATTTAAATGTAAATGGCTTTACTCTCTAACAGTATGTAATATATTAAAATATTATTGTTATATACTGTAGTATTATACAGGACAATGATAAATAGGTAAACAATATAGTTATCTCTCTTTACCTAAGTAAAGTGAGTGGGAGTTGGCCAATGGGAAGGCCAACTGGGAATTTGTAAGCGTGAAAGTTGGTGGAAAGTTGGTAGGCCAAATTACTGGCAAGCTTAAATTTGTTGGAAAGTTAATGAGCGCTAACTGCTTGGGTTCAGAGTGGGCTGTAGTGGGTTGGCAGCGAGGTACTACGGAAAAGTGGTGAGCGGGTTGCCGGGCTATGTGTGTAGCACAAAAGGGAATAAATACTAGTAGATCAAAGGTTGGGAAGAGGAAATACTCTCAGTTGTCTAAAAAATAAGGAACAAAAACTTCATTTTTCTGTAGGAATACCACCTACATAAGTATACGCAACATACCTACTGGGGAAAATGTACATGACGGACATAGTAAACGAATAACGCCAGCAATCGCTGCGTTAATAAATATTTACTTAACACCGTATTTTGAGTATTTTCTTGCTTTTGCATTGTTTTTATGGGAATTTCCGACACGGGTTGACTCCACTACAATAATAGTAACATAAATTTAATACATGCTATTCCACGAATCACATACATACTAAAACTATATTAAATACATAAGAGAGTATACACATACAGTCAATCGATACAGTTATGAATTTCGAGACTAAAGCGCTGCAAATTAAAATTTGAAATAGAAGTATCTAGAAACAGCCGCATCTTTAACATAGATGAATTATATTTGTTGTTTTAAAATGTAGAACACTATTCTCATAATGAAGCTTAGGTGCTAACAAGTATGAGCAAAGGACTAAAGAGAGGTAATGGAGTTGAATTTGATATATTTATTTCAGTCCAAAGTTTCTCCTTATGTCGTATGAATTGTATGCAATTTAGCTTGTGCGGTTATTTAGGAATGTAAATATCTTAAACTCTAAATAAACAGGATATTACAGTAATAAAGTATTACGTATATCTTAAGCGTAATATTACATTGGATACATAATAATCTTTACGATGATATTTCTATATTATACGAAAAATGGGGATCTAAAAAGTCTATCTGTAAACTTTTACATTGTGTATGATTGATATTTTGTATCATAATTAGGAATTCTTTGCATTGTGATGTCAGAGCGAGCAAGTTAATCGACTGTGTGTGCAGAACCTCAGAAAATGTATGTTTCCATAAGTAATTGTATACTGTATAATATGTATAACCCATGCTACAGTTATAGTTCAGATGGTATTGTAGTAAATATTCACTATAAAATGATAGATAATATTTCGTAAAGCAGTGCCCATTCAGTTAAGTGAATGTTCAGTGCTCCAGAATGTATAAGTATATTGACTCAGATAGCGGGGCTCCAGAATAAATGGATTGGAGGGCAGATATTTGGGAGAGGAATAATGTGGTTGAAGATTGAAGATGCTTATGCAATGCAGGATTCTAGGATTCATGTGGGATACAATTAATATGGGATGTGCACGCATGGAGCTACACAGAGAGAGTAATAATATTATCTGCTCGGGTTCACCCATTATGGCATATAATTACACATTACACATCCCTACCTTCAACTCACTTACGTACAAATATATACGCATTATATACTTGTATCTCTTGCTGGTGATATAAATAGGTCTGGTCAGTTCAGTAGTCCATTTCATATATTGTCTATGGTCTCAATCTCTCTTTTGGTTTACCAAGTAGTGGCCCAGACTCGCTCACCCAACCGGCACGCGGATCCGCAACTCTGCTCCATGCTATCCCAATCTAACTTAGTACATACAATTAGTTAGTTAACTCGTTCGTTCTTTCTCCTGTCTGCCGGTCGGATAATCGATTTTTGTTTTGGGTGCCCCGTCGGTCAAAAGAGTGCCCGGTGCCCGAAAAGTAGACATATTAGTAATATTAACAACAATGCCAATGTTGAGGAGTTTGCAATGGGCCCGGAAAAGTGGCCTGCGCACTGAACAATCACAATGTGATCAAGTTTGCCTCCATATAGCATACATGCTCGAAAAGTGAGTATTATATTTACTATACTATACAGTACAGTAGTTGGCAAAGATGGACAACAGTCAGAATTTACATAAAAATGTAAAGAAAGTGACCAAAAGGTTTTGTTAGGACTTGTGATGTCCACGTATACATTGTTAACATTAAGTTTTGTCTAAGCCTTTAATTCTCCTAGTTGTCTCCAAATCTGTGGGTAATTTTTCGTGGCTTACTACAAGAGGACAACTACGTACTATGGAATATTTTTACCCAAAATGATGTTTGGATGCCTTAGAATGACGACTAAAGTTAAATAAAAGCTTCCCGTGTACTTCCAGTGACAGTGACCCGCCGCCCGGCTGATAGCCCATTTGACAACATAAACCGATGGACCGCTCCTGTTCCTGCATGTTGCTCCTCTTTGCAATACTCCCATTCCGAAATTACTTTGTATCTCTGTGACTACTTTTAGTTGAGAGTTTCCGAGCAGATCTCTCTTGCTCGGTTTTATTTGGCAAATTCGATTACAACATTCATTTCGTGACTATGGATGCACTACCGTGAGCTCTATTTCTATTTTAGTATTTAATATAGACAATATAAATGTAATAATATAATTTATTATAGGTAAACAGTATTTGCTACGGTATATTAGGTACATAAGTTATGTACCTTGTTGCGAAGCACACACTCCAACCAATCATACCGTCTTTTCCATTCTACGCCCACCCACAACACAACTACCAAGTTAAATAAATCAGTCTTTGCTATATATTAAATATCAAACCATGGGGAAAATAATCTATCGCATTCCAGATCCCAGATATGCACAAGAGTTGTCTGTTCTTTGTAATATTATTTAGTAAATAGGGCATAAATTAATCTACTGTGCCGTGTTCCATATTTTGAGAACCTTTCTGGAAAAATACATTAGTTGTTAGTATATTAGATCTAATGTCTTTGTGTGCAACCTTTATTTTTGTAAAGCTTATCTCATAAGTAAAACGTCATAACTGAAAATGTCGTTGAGGAGAAAGTTGAAGAACACCTGAGCCCATTTAATAATTTTTAAAACGGATAAGCATTCAGTAAACAGTGATTAACTTTTTAAATAGTTACATTCAACATTAATGCAGTTAAAATTAGTGGGTAAGAACGTGAACAATTTTCGAAAAGATGTTTTGCTTATCTACCAAAATAGTGAGGCCAATTTCTACAATTTTTGACAATCTTTTTTTAGATTGTGATTTATTGGAGTTTGTCATGTACATAAATAGACGAAAAGGGTTGAGAGAATCCCTGGTACCCACTCGACTTCCATCCAGTATATATATATTATTCCAAAAAACGAAGGCGAAGGCATTTTGAATTGTATAATTGTAAACTGTGCACTTAGGACGTACCTACGTAGTAGTATAGACAGTATAGAGTATACTTTCTGAGAAATAGCTATCACGTCACTTGAATAATGTTCATTTTTGAACTTTTCTTGATTGGAAGTAATTTGTATTCATCTGACTAGATGTTTCCTTATAATTGGATTCCAGAGAAAAGATTTTTCTCTGTGAAATATTGGCTGAGTTATTAACGATGAGGTGCTGATTAAAACAGGGAAAGTGATTTACATGAAAATTTGTTTGCCTTAGAAAATCTGTAGCACAGAAGAGTTTGATCGGGAGCTCTCGGTGTTCTGTTGAGTGAGATCCAATCTGCTTCTCTGCTCCGGCATGGCACGGCAGACGGCACTAAAGTATTAAACTCTCTCAAGTTGCTCAGCCATGCAAATAACCGGATTTAACAATTCACAGACTATGTCCCTTGTTAATGTGTTAATGGCAGTTGGCATTGTCCACAATGACGAAGCACTAGACGAGAATATTATAAATATTTCCATCACTGAAATTTCCTGGCGAAAAATAATCTTTTAATATTTTCCAGCGTGTCCTAATCCATCCACAGCAGACAAAAGCCTCTCGCCATGTGAAGGGGAAAAGTTAATTTCAGTTGTTAGTGTAGGGCCAAACCACTTCTCTATCCAGTCACTTGAGAGGTCCTTACTGTAGGTGTAGGTAGCTAAGGTCATCATTTGTATGGGGGTTTAATGTCATAGATTTTGTGTTTAGTATATTTCTATTAGTGTGCACAACAAATATTAAAATCAAAAGTTTGACGCATTAGGTGAGAATTAATTAATGCTTGTCATATTTACCCTTTATTAAAATCATTGATAAATCCACAATAGAAAACAACATTAGAGCTACGCTTTCTTCTGTCTATTTGAAACCGCCGTAGAGCTTCCATAGGAGCCAATTAGGATAATTTTTCTAAGAAGTGTTGAAATTTAAAATCTGAGATCATCAAATTTTCGACACTGTTAAAAAATATTCTTCTTATATATTAAAATATAATGGTATTTGTAATACGCTTACTAAGACATAAGAGTACAGGGGAATATTTCTGCAGAGAAGACTTTGTTGACGACTTTACAATTATATCGTGCCTGGGGCCTTCCTGCAGAAGGAAGTATTAAAAGTATTGGCAAAGAAACTCGCACAACTTAAAACTGTAACTGAATATTCCCTCTGGTGACTGCAATAGTTCTCGCAGTTCTCACTTCACCATATTTAAAGTGAGTTAAAAGTTTTAGAAAACTTTGGATATTGTATATATTTTTGAAACGTGATGGGACACTAGTTCAGCTATTTTGCAATTCAATTCTGCTGCCAAAATACTAAAAAATAAGGATCCTTTTTAACGACAAACGCTGTTTTGAATGTTGTCATTTTGGTAAGAAATTCTTCGCCGTAGATATCGTGATTCTCCGCAAAAAGGGTCTAAAGTCGTGTTTTATATTATTAAGTTGCGTCACAACTTTTTAAACGCTCTATTTGTCTTTGTCTATCCGTCCTTCTCCTTCTGGGAGTGTCTGTCACTGCTCTAATTGGATTTTGAACCAAATTTTTCTGCTTTCAAGCTCATTGGTCAATTTTAATTTTTAAATACTGGCGGTGCGGTCTTTATCTGTAAAGAAGTCGAGTACCAAACCAATATTGTCTTGTCGGATGTCGGCTGGCTGTACACAGGCTTTCTGAGTTGATAGTTTACTCTGTACATAAAATATTACAATTGAAGTACTTGCTAGATTACATTACACAGAAGTATCACAAAAGCAATATTTCAGTCCCATATTAGTATCAGCCCCATACACCTGAAGTACAGGTATCAACAAAAGGTAACATTATAGCATCTACTTATCGTTAGTATGTGTGTAAAAGCACGTGTATCCTTGCCCTCTCTGATCTCCATGCAGTATATTCTCATTAGTGCCTCACTCCTGCTCAGTGTTACGATCTGTCCAATTTTGGATGGTATGCATAATGAAAATAAGTGTTGGCCATTAATTTTCTCCACAACAGCCATTTCCATCTACTCCCATCCCTACTAAATGGCTACATACACAAACATGCATGCTTAACAGAGGCCAATCAGAAAACCCATTGTTTCCTAACTCCGCTTTCTTTATTTTAACTTGTCCCTTAGCAAACTTCCCCAGGTTATCCATATCCCCACTCAATAGATCCTCACAAACTAAATAACTCAGCTTCAAACTTAACAGTACACAATTCGGAAACTTGAAACTTAATGAAGACAAATGAATCATCTCAGAAACAACGAAACAATCAAGTCAGAAACAACCCCTTACGTGAAAGTTTAACTTCGCACCTTAGAAACATTGATTTTTTGTATATTGAAGAAAATGTTTCTCAAAATTTGCCGGACTTGATTTTAAGGATTCCTTAAAAAATATTTCAAAATTGCATGTATTAAGAAACTTGATCGGAAAACAGTCTGGCAACCCTGTTCTGGACGAAACACGAATGCATGTCACAGCTTTCTGTCCCCTTCGACAAAAGTAGATATTGAGGAGCAGAAATTTTAATGCTCTTTTGGTGCGGAGTAAGTTCTTCAAGTACTTTCTCCTTTCTCTTCTATTTATTTTACTTTCTCCGGCAATTGAATATTAAATTATTACAATATGTTCGGCACTGTACCTTCTACTTCTACTTATATAGTACTTATGCATATTATTATGTCGTTTGCTTGGAAAGTTGAACTCTTAAGGCCCCGAGCTCTTCTCCCGTCCTTTCCTTCTCTCATCCCCATCCCGCTATCCTTTTACCTAAAATAGATATTAGGAGAGAGGCCGCAGTGTAGTTAGTAGCTCTTCAGACATTATTAGACTGTTAGTATGTACAGTATTGTACATATTCATGAGAGCAGGGCAGCCGCTCTCCTTTATTAATGTAACTAATATAAATAAACAGGAACAAGCTTTTCTTTTATGTGGGTAACTACAAAGAGAAAGCAATTTCCCATTTCTCCTCCCTTCACTAACAACTCTTCATATTGGCACTAAGTATTATCTTTGTTTTACGTAGGACGCAGGTTTGTCAATAGATTCTGATGAATATGCCAAATAGAACACTTATAGAATACATTAAGTAAAAGCTACTGCTATGTATGCTGCCTACTATTTACACCATTACTTGCATAATATGCATAGAGAGAGTCTACAGGAGACTACAGGAGTGAGTGCACAACTTCAAACTTCAAAGCCGCTCACTTAAGTCAATAGGAAATGTTTATTCAAGTTAAAAGTAAATTTCCTGCGATTATCTTTTGTAGGGACTTGAGCATAAATTTGTAGTAGTCGCTAATTAAGAAGAATTGCGTTTCTCCTAATGCTACTAATTATCATTTCTCAGTAGTCACTACAAAGCAAGTTTCGTACAGTTCATAGTATACATAGTGCTTGTACATACAGTATTTGGCATTTAGAACGACTCTATTTCCCTTATGCATTGCACATAACGCTTTGTAAGCCTAGCTTATACATAGGAGCAAGCGTACGTAATACACATGCAAACAATAAAGTTTTCTTTTCACAACCAAATGTCATGTGAGTCCACCCAGTTCACTTGCTTATTGATTGGCAATTAGTACACTATTTTGTATTGTTTTGTGGCAATTCACATTTTCACAAAACAGCAGCATTCAAGAAAGAAGTTGAATTGCGGACAGCTGTCAGCAGCAAAAGTGGCAAAAGTTAATTGAACACACCCCGGGAGAAGAGTGAGATAAAAAACAAAGCTTGCGTCCGGTTTAATAACAATGGTTTAATAACAACAGCTGACATTGGACACCATAGAAAAGCTGACGCGAATAATGAGATGATAACTCAAGTTGTGGAACTGTTGACCAGTCCTAGGACAGGTGGAACAAAATCTGCACACCGAGTGGCACAGGTAGACGGCATTTCGGATCGGACGAACGGAGCGTAAGAATTTTGTTACAACAAAAGTTCAGATTTCAGATCCTGCAAAAACTTAATGAGGACGATGCCGAATTGCAGACTGACGAATTATAAGTTTTGTCATTGGGCCCAGGAGCAAATTCGCAACCACTTTTTAGCGTTAGTTGTCTTATTAAAAAGATAGATTGTAAATTTACATGGCGTTTGATCGTGAAAAGAAAATGTTTTTTGCACGTGTATTACCTACGCTTGAGCCTATGTATAACCTAGGCTTAAAAATTGTTCCGTGCAATGCATAAATAAGAGAATGGAGTCGCATTAAACGCCGCATACTGTAGTAGCCTATATAATATTATGAATAAGGTATCGTTTGTTTGAATACATACATTTATTATGGTTGTAAAATTAAACAAGTTTTTTAAATATCATCTTGTACGTCAATTGGAGTCAAGATGCAAATTTATTTAAGTCCTACTGGGATGGTTTCATGAACTAAAAAATTAAATAGGCGAAAAACGTTGAAGGAATAAAATAGAACATCAAACAGTATGTTGAATTTTTATGTCACAATTTTTATTTATTCATCTTTTTGTTTATTGGGGAAATTTTATTTTATTGCGATTTTATTGATTTTAAGCTATTTTATTACGGCTGGGCTAGGTTAAGTTTCGCACAACACAGTGTACAATATAAATAACACGTTTCCCTCTCACATGAATATTTATACAGTTTGTTTAGTGGTATTATATGAACAGAGTGCAGTGGCTACAAAGAATCCCCCATGTGTTCATACCCACCCACATAAACATAAGCAATTCCTTTAAATCATTGACTTGCAATTTGGGTGTAGAAAGTGTAGATAAAATCTGAAATGTTTGTGTGTGCATACATATGTGAGTAACTGGAGTAACTAACAAATATAAGCCGTATCTGTCCTGTACGTGGAATATTGTGTGGATTGTGTTGTATGTGTAGTGTGGAGAAGGGTTGAGTCGATTTTGGAAAAGCAAATAGAAGTGCCTACATAAATAGAAAATATTTGAATTGGATTCCACACGCTCGAGTGCCCGTGCCACGATTTCACTCCCTCAATTCAAACCCTCCCATGCATTTTCAGCTCTATCTTATGTGCGGTTTTGTGACAGACAGCAATCATCGTAAAAAAGAGGCCACTACAGAGTGACAGATCCGCTGGAGCTTTGTGAGATGTTGTGTGATTGTTTGTGTGTATAAGGTATAAGGTAGATACAATAGTACTATTTATTTACTCCAAGATCATTCAGTCAAGACTACAGCCTTTGCTTTCTTTTTTCGGAGAATCTTCTTTTTACTATGTACATAAAGTAGAACGTATGTTGATTAGACTTTTCCTCCTTTCTACTGTTTCTAAAGTTTCTTAGAAATTGTTCAGTCACTAAATAGATAAATAATTAACTACCGTAGCCATAGATATATTTGAATTATGAATGGTACAAACTAATATTTGTACAAAATTGTAAGGTTAGCGTACATGAGTAGTAGTTGTAGTTGTAGTTGAAGTACTATGTTGGGTACTCATTAGAAGTAAGAGCCAATCAAAGCGCAACAATTTAATAAATCGGTTCAGGACAACTAAGGTTCGATTTTCGGGATTCTTGCATGTACAATGTACAATAGCTGGGGTTTATCAAGACCTTTATAAACTACATAGTGAACTAGTACAAGAGTAAACAGTACTCCAGTCCAGTCCAGATTTTACTGACGTATCTGTAGGCACACATACACGTCGTAGCTATTTATTTTTGGGTTGTTTGAGTTCCATCGAATTTGAATCGTCCACGATAATAATAATACTGTTTGCGTTGTTGTGGTGAATAAGTAAGTATATATGTATGCACAATGTATGTAGTTACTTTTATATAAACACAATATATAATATATATCTTTAGTATATCTTTATATTATGTATTATGGTCCTGTGCATATTATATCTCGACGTTGCTTTGTATTTTGTATGTACATTTGTAGAGCACACATTTATTTGAGTAAATACAAATAGGTATTTGTATAATGCGGTGTGGTAGTGTGGTCGCCGTCCTCGTTGTTGAGCAATTGTGTGTATGTGCCTTTGCTGTCGATTTTAGATTGTTGCCTTCCCTTGATGTGGTTTGGGCTGGGAAGGAATGGAATGGGATTCGATTCTGATGATGGGATGCGCGGAGAAAGCAAATACTTTATCTACCTACCCATGTATGGCTATACATTCATCTACTTTCTCTTCCCTTCATCCATCCACCCACTTATTTATACATATTTACAATATTATGGAATACTATAAATATATCTACAGATAAGCCCATCACGGAAGTTTAGGTCATCACAAGTTATATAATTTAGAAATGGTACGGTGATGGCCACAACTTTGTTGTTTATAAATATAGAAAAATGTCTACCTATAAAGCCTAAACACAATGGGAGAAAGCTGGCAGGTAGAAACTTTACAAATGTTTTGCTGTACAATTAATTTACCAATAAAAAACTGAAATTCTCACAGGACGTTTCAAGTTCCAAAGATTTTACAAAATACTAGAAGAAATAATTTGTACAGTATTATTTTTCTAAAAACTCTGTTAGGTCAACAAGGACCTTTCGGTAAAGTTCTTTGCATGTATAATATATATTTATTGTAGTAAATAGCGCTGCTATGGAAAATATTGTTATCTTTTTGGGAAAAGTAGGGAGAAGTAATGTACGTATTTTTTCTGCAACATTTCAATAATTTTGGAACGTCTGGTAGGTATGTCTGGAAAATACGTACTTGTGCTTGAATGCCCCTTGTATTGTTGGAGAGAGAAAGTGAAGGAAGTCAGTTGAGAGATTCATAGATTAGAGTTACATGGCATGTATGTAGGCTCTGTGTGAGCTGTAGATTCTGAGGGACTGAAGTAAGTGAAGTGAAGTGAGGCAGCAAAGGAAGGATAAGGAATGCCTGCGTGTTCCAGTTATAGGGACAAGGGATGTATAGGAATTTAAGTAGGGGCATGCATATGTGGATAGTGGATGTGATTGCTTTGTTGTGCCGTGTTCTGTGTGTCTATGTGTCTACTATTAGTATATACTCACGTCAGTCAGTCAAGGTCTCGCAATCAGTGCAACTATGCGGACTTGTGCTTTTCTATCGACTCTCTGTGTATTATTTATTATTGTGCATATAATATACCTACATAAGGTATCTAGATAGAAGTAAGTACTTTATTAATAGGAATATATATTCATATTATTACGGTTTGAGAGAGTAAAAGTAAGGTAAGTAGTAAGTATGGGCTGAGGAACGATCAATTCAATTTCTATTGTATTGAAGTTTGGGAGCAGCAATTCGCCGCAATGCCAGTGTAATGCTCAGAACGAAGGAAGAGGAGAAAGGAGAGAAAGCGAACATTACTCCTCCGTGTGTGCAGATCCGTCTCTATATTTTATATTCTCCACTTTCTCCTGGCTTGACTTTCTCTTCCTTCTTACTTACTTACACTATCTCTAGTTTAGCTGGTACATGTACAATAGTCTCCTGTTGCAGGAATACATTGTAGAGTGCACAGGGGAACTAAGGAAGGATAAGTAAGGATCTCGGACCTGGATCTGTATATATAGGAATATAATATATGGACTATATGAAGTAAAGTAGAGTAAAGTAAGTTATAAATAGAATCATTGCATTTGGTTAGGTTCTGTATTGTATTGTAGTGACTTTCCCCCCTTCTCCTTAGCTTAGGGCTTAGCTATGTACTTACTTAGTATGTACTTATACTTTACGGGGTATTAACTATCTACTCTATCTATCTCTAACTGTCTTGTCCTATGTATTCATCCTTTTACTATATCTTCTAGTAAGTAGACTACATCAGATAGAAAGTTTAGTCCAAACTTTGGCCTGTCTGCCTCTCTCTGACTTTGTTCCTCTCCTCTTGTAAATGTAAATACATAGAGCTCAGTTCAGCAACAGCGATTCTTCACCAACACTCGCTGGCTCACTCCACTTTACCCACATATAAAATATAAATACATATAAAATACAAAACTAACCAAAAAATACTATGCCCCGATATAGTACCAGCCACTATTGTACTTACATAGACATGACTACATGACATCACAAGGATGGGCCCGTTTTAGTTGTACTTAGGCACCTGCTACGAAATGCTGGACGGGAATGGTATTCTATGTAGGGACGTGGAGGGGCCACGGCCAGCCACTAGTACTCGTATGCTAATAAGCAAGAAGAAATAATGAAACCACGAGCTATATCACTAGAACTACCGCCACCGCTCGCATTACCAATTAATAATAGACACACCTATGCTCAAAATTATTTATTCCTATACAGAGAGATACTATTTTACATATTTAAAATATTTATGCAACGCCATGCCACGCTGCACCAGACCACGACTATCCCACCCAAAGCAACCAACAGAAATACTTAGTTAATGCCCTGTCACTTATTTATCTTTGTGACATTTCTAAATACAAGTTGAATGCCCCATCGATTTTCTTCTTTATCTTTACTCCTAATTCATTCATGATTCCTTCTCATTATAAACTACACAGTGAGTATTTTAGTTTATAATGATTTAATGCACAACATTACAGTGATAGTAATCGTATAGTACTTTTGCGTGTGACAGAGTTCTTTAAAGGGCCATACAAAGGTATCCCCACGCAAAAGTCTGCAGGCCCTCAAAATTGTCCCACGCATAAGTAATGCGTCCTTTAAAGAACGCTGCACCACGCAAAAGTACGTATTTACTACAAATTCCAGTCAACCTATATTTAGTCATTTTTAATTGTACTTAGAGTTTTGTAGAATGAAATTTGGTTTTTTATTTTATATGCAACTTTATATCCTTTTATTTCTTAGAAGACTTTAGAAGGAAGTTTGGTCGTGACTTGTTGTGACTGATAGAAAGATATACAAATCTAGTCACCCTTACAAATAGTGCCAGTTTTGAAAGACATTCTATGCGTACATATTTAAATAAACTAAAGAGCATGTCTGTTCAAGTCAGATGTAGTGTATGTAATGTACTGATAATATTAAACAATAAATGTTAGGTACTTAGCCAAGGATAATTATGTGGTAGGACTGCATATGCTGAGCGGACATTCGAAATTTGCATCAAATACTTTCCCTGACTTATTGTTAGTTATGACGTCAATGTCAATAAATTTCGACTGAATGAAATTCTTTCGGGTTATTTCGAGATATTTTTCCATTTGTTGAGTCGCCTGGTTCTTTAATCAGTATCCTTTCCTCCTCAGATAAGAATCTCATTCCTCTTTCTTGCTGCATGGAATTCTTTCGCGTCTACATACATGATTTATACTACTTACTGACTGAAATGCAAGCAGGCATTGGTAAAATTTGGTAGAAACATATGATTAGTTTTAGAATCAGACTACCTATACGAGATATCTTATAACATTTGTACTGTCGGCAAAACTGAACATGCGTCCCCAGTCGCTTTATAAGGCTTTAGCAATTCCAGCAAATAATTTTCATGGTTTGTTAACAAATTTCGAGTATTAAATCAAAAGGAAATTTCTTTTTTGGTATCAATTTTGCATGAAACAAAGGAAATCTTGGTTTGTAACAAAAATCTATCAGTAATGATGATTCCTGCTGTGGGACAGTAACGTGTATATCCAACATCAAATAAATAGGTTCCTTTTATAGGAATGGCGACGGTAATTTTGTAATACAGATCTATACTACATGCCTGATTCTTTAGGTATGCAAGTAATGTAGCTTTATATGGCAATTGAGAGGATGAAATAATGTATTACCCTTTTTACTTGTACTGAAGTTAATGTACATAGCATTGGTATCTGTATGTGTACTTAAGTTGTACAGATATAAGTAGATATTTGCTGAAGGTAATCTCTCTCCCCGAAGGTACATGTGCGGGTGTAGCGTAGAGTGATGTATATGTACTTTTCCTTTGGGATGTGCTCCAGGTACGTAATGAATGAATGAATGAACGTGTGTGTATGTGTGTAGTGTAGTGTAGTAGTATTATGAAAGCATAAAGAAAGAGAGTCGTACTTTCACTACTTTCACTACTTTCACTGAAGATCATCAACTTGATTCTCTTCAGCTCAGTTTCACTTTCCTTCTCGCAACATCTCTCTCTTTTCTATTCAATGCCAGCGTTACATTGTAACTAATGAATCTTATGAATTAGAGAAAGTCATGTGCAGTGAAAGTGAACTCAGACATCGCAGCTCCCCATTCTTTCCTTTTACATCTCCCTACAATTTCTTTTATACTTGAACTATGTATCAGTACATCCTTATACGGGCGCACTGTACTCTGTATGCAGCTTGACATCTTCTCTCTTTTCACTCCAACTCCACAGAATAAAAAACAGGATATTTATCTCCCAAAAATGCCAAAAGAAATTCTTTGCTCCAGAAGAAAACTTTTTCCCTTCTTTAAAATTATCTTTTTTGCTTATCAACAAAACCGCTTTTGTGTTCAGTCAGAAAAATCCCATTCGTTAGTAACAAGTTGTCTTGTCTTTGGCCTTGTTTTCCTCCACTTTCTTTTTCTTTGTGTAGCTCTGCCCCCTTTGCTTGCATACATGCATAACTAGCAAAATAATAATATTCTTTCGACTATTTAAGTGTAGTACCTATACAGAATTGAAACTTTAGACTTTCTCCTACTTACATGTACCATAATAACCTTCTAATGTATATATTTTAGAGAAAGTGTGTATAATGTATAGTTGATGGGAGAAAGTTATTCTTCACTAATGAACTGCAATGGCATTTCTTTAAAATTTACGGATGTTCCTTTTAGTGTCGCTGATTTGTAAATGTTTAAGTAAGTTGACTAAATAGTTAAACTTGTGCCCATGTCTGCTATGCTTGCATATAATTATACCTACAGTTGTGAAATTGAACTAAATAGAAAGTCTACTACCTTACATTATACTATACATCATATATCTGTGTAAAGTAAGGGCGGGTATCCAGTTGGTAGTCAGCATATAGTTTAAAGGAGAGAAGAATGAAATGGTCATAATTGCCCCCCAAGGATTAAAAGCGTTCCACATGGAACTGCAATCAAGTCCACGGACTCGTCTGCTGGAACTGGAATGTTGAGCTTCTCTAGAGTGTATATAAATACTGGATAGGGATTCCCCATTCCGTCCCGTTGAGTGTGATGTTATGTGATGGGGAGAAATAAGAAGATGTCCCCTTCCTTTGTGGATGAGGTGATGAGGATGCTTCTCTTTGTTTGAGAGGAGGACGAGAAGAAGGAAATAAATAAATTGCCCGGGGCAGGGGAAGACAGGCAGAGTATCATTTGACTTCCCTTCCCATGGCTTCCAGTCCTAACTCTTAACTGGAATGAAACTGGATAACTTCTGCTCTCGGTCCGTGAGTAGCTAGAGATGAAGATGAAGACAACATTTTGGGGTCCCGTTCTTTTTTCGTTTCCCACATTTCTTATTCAGCTCTTAAATAATATCTGTACATATTTGTGTATGTATGTATATGCAGACGATCTTCCTCCCCTTCACCTCCTCCTTCTCCTCCTCCCGTCTCCTCTTAGTGAGCTGAACTCTCGACTGAACTGGATTGGACTCAATTGAATTGAAGTGAATTCGATTTAACTGCACTGCTGAGCTCAATTCAAGTTAACTGCTTTCCATTCAGAACTCAAGTAGAAAGTTAGGAAGTAGAGAATGTGGTGGAAAGCAATTCTGTGTGTGCCACTGGCATCTCTCTATCCCATACACCATTACAGTACATACACTATCTATGTATCTACACACTTTCACTCGCTATCTACATCAAATATAAACACTTACATACACTTACATAGAGTTCCTATGTCCTATGTATGTGTGTTGTTGTGGTGCTACATGTAGAGTACCTAAATCCATAGTGAGCACTGATATATGGACACTAGAGCAGTAAAACCAACTAAGTAGGCAACCTAAATTGCAACCCAAGTTACCTAAATGTCTACTACATGACCCACCACAACAACACAAATGATTTTAATGAATTAAGTAAACAGGATTCAGAAAATATAACTCCAGGAGAATATTGAAATGCGAAAAAGAGTTTTTTAGGCATTTCAATAAAAATCAATATTCAATATTATTTATTTACTATTTGTCGAGTAATTTCCTAGTACATCTAGGTCACTACATTACTCCAGACTCCACCATAAGTATGAAGTTCTTATCCCCAGCACATTAAAAATGCTCGCGTCCCCGTGACGCCTCCAAAGGGAAACCTCTGAAGGAGTACAAAACCTTTGGGAGAGGATATACTACACTTACTGAAATATCATTTAATAAATACAAATTGCATTTGGTATCATCTTCCTCAGACATCGTGTTATGTCTGGTTATGGCACATGTTTGGTCAAAAAATTCATACTTATTAATGTTTGTTTTAAAATCTAGACCCATTTTCTGCTCTAGAAGCATCATAAATGTAGTTACATACATATTTACTTTGCTTACATTATTCCATTGTGAGGTTTTCGGTCTAAAAGTAGTAAATAAGTTAAAGTTAAGGAAAATGCCAGTCTGAACTCAAGCACTGCAATGTATGTATGTTACATTATTTACATTATATAAAGTTACAGACAGCCCTGCACCAGCAAGCAGGTACTCTGTCCTGTCTACTGTCTACATACAACTACTGTACTAGTAAAAATACTTGTAGGAATATGTATGTACTTTTCCTGGTATGGAGAAAGTATAGCGTGTGTATTTTAAGGATTAAGTAAGTAAAGATATCTCTTCTGACTGCGTAACTACTACATTACATCTTTGTAAGAAGAAAACTTGACTTAACTTTTGTATGTGAACAGAATTCTCTTACGATTTATTATCTATATGGCTATGTTAAGCGTATGTATGTTCATCTTATGTAAGTACCTTATGTAAGGGAAATAAAAATTGCGACTCCTTTAGGTCCATTCATGTCGTCGTTGGAATAAATTTAATAACCAGTTGCTGTAGCTGTTGTCCCCGCTTGTTCGCCTTCCTTTGTGAATAGAAAGCAATTCCTCTCCGCCAACCAACCCAACCAGGCAGCCAACCAGGCAGGCATCCTCAGCCAACCTCAGCCACCAACACCAACGTTCCTACGAATACCACTCTACTGATACCAACCAACCGTTCAACAACAACACAACTCTTTTAATGAATTCATGCTTGTAATTATAATTCAAACTTTTGTCATCATCTAATTCAACTAGTTTTCCCTATTTTCATGACTTTCAATAAATATTCATGCAAGCAAGTAGGCAGACACAACTAGTAGGCCCCGTCAACAGACGAACGACATTTCATTTCAACTAACTAAAACTACAAGTTTTCTCATATTCAAAATGCATACGAAATTATTGTAATTTATTCGCAGAAAGTGCAGGGAATTCAATTCAGATCCAAAGTGAAAGTGAACCATCAACCATAGAAATAAGGAAATGGGGAAAGTGATAAATTTGTTTTCTTTTTGGGAATACTTACCTTATACTTATATTAAGTCAACTAGGTAGGTCATGTTTATTATTTTTTAATTAGTGCTATTTATTGCTTAATAAGTACACTTAACATTGTAAAGCAGAAAATATTTCTACTCTAGCTGGATAAATATTACCCTGAAAAATTATTATTTAATTTAAAAAGTTCACTTCTGGAGATAATATTTTGATAAAAGTGTTAAATATTTTACACTGAATCTCGGGTTCAACATTGGCTTAATTAATTTTTGTTTGCAATATTTGTCTTGAAAAATATTTTTAAAAACTGCTTAGAAATTGATTACAAAGCCTTAATGTTTTTTAATTGCTGTTTAATTATGGAAAAGTCTTCATTATTTTTCAGTGGGTCCATCTGAATTACGCAAAGAAGAGAAACTTCAAATATAGGCGCATGTGTTTGTAAATATATTCCATTGAAATTGGGTGAGGAAGACTAGAACATAGGAAAATGTGTGTCTTTGAATCAAAATATCTTTATTCGTAGGTCTGCTATGTAGTGCATTTGATGTGGATTTTAATATTGGAGACTGAATCGCATTAATAAGAATGGAAAGAGCATCCGGATATAAATTAACAAACATAGCCCTGTAATCTCAACCACAGAAAACCTTTTCTTCATTCTAAGAACACCCGGAGGGCTCCAGAGCAGCACAACTTTGAAAAAATCGAATTCTTTATTGTTAGTAAGGAAGATTGGAGATTGTGACTGTGTTCCTTATATGATTTATTTCTAAAATCAATAAGTAGAACTAAGGATTTAAAGAAAGATGGGATTGGAAGCGAAGGGCTTTGTGAATTACTGAATAATAAAAGTCAGTAGGTACTTATACATGTTCTTATTTTATGAAGTAGGTAGGCTATGTATTGAATGCTCACAGAGCACAGCAAGCCAGAAACACGACAGAAATGTAGCGCATTTCTCTGATACCCTAAATAGAGATATATAATGTAGTCGCCGTTTGCGTCTGTTAATATCAAAACTTAGTTTCCCCTCCACTGACAATGCATAATAAAGCAGAATGAAATAAAATCAATGTCGGAATGGGAAAAATGAAATAAGAGAATCATCATGGATTTAAATAAAATATCAAAAACACAGTTCTGTCTGTAAAAGATCCTACGCAGAATACAGATAGCTTAGGATACATTGAGTCAACCTGCAATACAACTATTTGAGAGAGTACCAAGATATATAAATTATGTTTCATGCCGCAAACAATGATGGAAAAACTGTGGCATCTGCATATACCACTTTCTGCCTAATATACTAAATAACAAAAGGGGGTGTGCTGTTTTGAGAAATTTGATCATTTGATCTACTTACCACCGCCCCCAAATACAAATTACGAGACAGCATACTAAATAAGATCGCAATTTTTGACCACAGTAAATTTTCCTTCCACATTTGATTTTTATTTGGGAAAAATATTGAGAACTAGAATAATTTCCGATAATATTCCCAATACAACCCCAAATGCTTAAACATTTTCTGGATAAGGTACCTTAAGCGAAGCAAGGATACTACTAAAGTTATAATATGTAGTAAGTTATGTAGTCCAATTGCAAGGACCCCTGATAAAGTTCCAAAATTAACAAAAGCTAATAAGTATATGTATACACATGCACATGCATGACATATGTGGGTTGATTATTTCATCATATTGAAATATATTAGTATATTTTATATATCCATTAATAAAAACTGCCAAGCCACCATATACAGCCCGCCCGAGTGAGTAAATTTGCATAACCGTAATATTCTTATAAATAAGAATTGGAAATATTTAAGTGAGGGTTTCTATGAAAAAATACACAACTTGGTTTGTTGTTTCTATAGAAAATCCCTCAAAATTTAGTTTGGTGTTTCTATTATAAAATTTACAACATTAATTTTGGTGTTTCTATTTAAAATTTACAAAATTTTGTTTGGTGTTTCTATTATAAAATTGACAAAATTTTGTTTGGTTTGGTGCTTCTACCATAAAATTGACAAAATTTTGTTTGGTTTGGTGCTTCTACCATAAAATTTACAAAATTTTTAGTTTGGTGTTTGTATGAAAAATTTTGTTTGGTGTTTCTATGACACATTTTGTTTGGTGTTTCAATGGAAATGTTTGGCGACCCTTCAATTTGATGTTTCTATGGCTCGTTTTTAGAGAAATAGAAGCGTAATATTTTATTTAGTTCTTCACACTATTTTACTTTGGCCATTAAAATTAACACAACGTGGAAGCAGTGTATTGCATTTGAATACCCCACTGCTTTTTACATTGACTATCAAAATTAAAACAAAATAGAAGCAGAGTATTGCATTTCAATACCGCCATTTCCCGATTTTCTATTAAAATCAAGACAAAGTATAAGTAGTCATTTGTCAGGAACCAATAAACCGAATTTGGTCAAAAACAATAGACTACCTAGGCATCATTAAGACATATTGCACGCCAAGTTTCATCATTCTAAGTCAATGCGTTCTCGAGTTATCGTGCGGACAAACAATCTGCACGAAAGGACCCATTGTCAGACATTGCGATTACATAAGCCTGCCGAGTATACTCGGGCGGGCTAAAAAGAGAGAGGAAGAAATCTGTCTACTGCTCTGGCGACTATGCACTTAAGAATTTGTATCTTGGTACTTTAGTAGAGCTGTAAGATAGTCTGAAACACAATCCTAATACCTGGAAATAATCAAATCACTATTCCCTCTTAAAACTGTCTAGTGGTGTTTTATAGAAAGAGATATCGTAAGTGAAGTGAAGTGGGCATCTTGTTGTCTGCCAATGCTGTGCCGATGCCGTCATCTCTCCTCAGCACATTTCCAGAGTTCCAGAGCAGAAAGACAAAAGATGTCAAGTAGATCGGCGGGGGCGTATTTAACTCAGAGTTACCGTGTCCCGAGTGCATCGCCCCTAACATACAAAAATGGCTGTAGAGCACTTCGTCTATTTATAAAACTAATTTTCAAATTTTTGATGAGGTTTGAGTATCGCGACCATACTTTTTCTGTAGACCTCCTAATGGGAACCACATTATTTTCAATGCTGCTTGAAATTGCATACAGTTCGATCTGTATTTCTAGTAGTTATGCATACTAAGTAATTGTAAGTATAAGTAATGTATTGGGTGTTAATTTATATTTTTAGAATGTAAGTATTGGCCGTTGTGCAGGATTTTTTTCATTTTTTTCATTTAAGTTTTAAATTTTCAAGTATATTTGTAATTCCTGATTTGTGTACATTTTTGTATCTACTTTTAAAGATTTGGTGTGATCTAACCTGATAAATAATTTGAGAAATTATGTGTGAGTTTATCTGTTGTAAGGTTCAGTGAAGAGGACTGTAGAATGTCTGTTTCTGTTGGGTGGAGGAATGGAAATAGGAAACTATTCTTTGGAAAGTGAGTGCATGTCTTTATTTTGCTACGCTTCACTCCTCCTGATTCCAGTTGACATCTAAGATGGAAATAATCGAGATGCAGATGGAAAAGGAAGAGACTGGGATGTGATAGGGAGGAGAGCGTGCAGCAGACTTCTTCCTTCCTTCTCTTACTCTTCTCTTGACTTGACTATACAGTGTGCAGATACAACTACTAAATGCAGATAATGTGTGACATGACAAGGCAACTCGAGTAATGTTCATAGCTTAGCTACATTTATTATAATATTATATCCAACCATTACTGGAGTATAAAGTGGTAGGGCTGGGACTGGAACTGAAAAACATCTTTAGTCGAATATCGAAATCTTGGGATGAACAAAAATATCTCCGCATCCTTTTCCCATTTAGGTTTTTGTGGAAAGTTTTAAAAATCGTTTTGTTTTTATTGCCTTTTCTCTACATTGTAAATATGCCTACAGTAACACATGTAGTTTTTATACAGAGAGAATTAATTCTATATTATAGTTGAGATACCTGCTATTTACTATTTCAATATGGTTAAATAATAAAGTGAAAGCGATAATAACGATAATAGAAAAAGTGAGTTTAATAAAATGGAATGAGTTTGATTTGATGGTGTAGCCATATACAGTATGTAGTGCACCGGACAAAGCAAGGAACGTAAGTTTTCCAATAAGGAGGTATATGATATGATATTAATAAAATAATTCCTAATAAAATAAATACGTTTTGTTCTTAAGGAACGAAAAAGAGAAAGTGTGGCAGGGAAAAGGGAATAGTCATGGAAGGAAGAAAAGTGTTTATTAGCAAAATAATATGTAGCATTCATAAAATTGCTTGGAGTAGAGATAACCCACGTATTCACTTATTAATGAAGTTCTTCCAACTCCACTCAACTTGAATTTACTGCTTACACACAACTCACGTAGCTAAAACTATTTCTCTATCGCTACGCCCTACTAAATACTAACCAAACCACTAACTAACTTACTTACACTACACTTCATATAATATGTTCATATTCAGGATGCATTCTGGAATGGATGGATGAATACCTGTGTTAGTGACCAATTCAATTCTATATTCAATATAGAATATAATATATTCAATTGACCGTATAGACAAACCCACCACAAAATCCTGAATCTATATTTATTGATTGACTCGGTCAATCTATACGATCACGTTGCCTGGGCGTCTGTCTGCCTGTCCGTCCGTCCGTAGACACGATAACTTTTGAACGGATTAAGATAAACCGTTCCCACTCAGTATACGTCCTTTGTTGGACGAGAGGACGACACCCTGCTAATATGGGGTCAATCGGTCAACGGGTCACTGAGTTAGGTCAATTTGAAACATTG
>JAQFYC010001963.1:0-29234 GCA_034694165.1 Tomocerus mixtus | reverse complement strand
GGACCGTAGGTCCCGGGAAGCGGGAAGGTTTTTGATTTTTCCGGTCCCGGGCAGCTTGGAAGAAATCGCATGCGCGTAAGTGAAGACCATGTTTAGATGGATAAGTGTGTGGACAAGTTGAAATACATTTACACTTAAAGCTGGTTTAGTTTGGGTTCCTTAGATTTTCTCTGTTTGGCAGATATTGTCACATATTTTGGAATACTTACGAGTTTCGCTTCAGCATTCGTATCTGATCTGCCAGTGTACGTACATTGAACAACTTTTGAGTATATTTCCTTACAGTTGTGCAAATGGTAAATGTCCACATAAATATATTTAACCTTGCATGTGGAAATATATCAATAAATAATAATAATGCGGAGAAATAGCTGGCGCTGAAGTTGGAAGTTGACACTGAATCAGTTGAAATTTAAATATGTAGTTAATTAATGTTTCAATTCAAATAGTAGTGTGTAGTAAGGCTATGGTTTCAATTTCAATTGCCCATAGTTCTGTGGCGAGAGTTCAGGAAATGTCATGACCCTTCCCTAAGTCCACAATCAGGCACAGTCTGAATCTGAAAATTTATATTTTTGTAAAAACTTATTTTCCACTCAAAAAATCTTTACAAAATCAAAAATCATTCAATCTTTACAAAAGCGGAGTCATGAATAAAATTGTGGATACAAAAACTGTAATCGAAATTCTAGAATTGTGACGTGACTTTTGGGAAGGGACACGTCACTGTCACTTGTTACAGCGTTTGCATGTACTTGGCTGGACGTTAGCAGCACGACTCGAGTAGTGTAGTGTTACAGTCCATCAGTAAATAATAACAGTTATTAGTTTGACCCTGCAAAGTTGTGTTGGGATAAAGTGGGAAGGGAAGTGAGTAAAGTGATAGACAATAAGGCAAATGGGATGTTGTTTCAATAAAATTAAAAGAGAAATACTCTTGGACTCACTTGGCTGGTTGTGTAGGATATTTAAATATTTAGTAGACGCAGAGTGCAGATGAGATGACATTATGCCACATCAACAGCCAAGGCAAGGCAGGATTTGTCAGTTAAATACTTTTACGATAGGCACTCGTTAGTAAATGTACTTCTGTAGATGTACATACATTACTTAGGTACATTTGTTTATTAATTGTACTCTTTTAGTAATAACCTGTTTTCCCAACTCACACAAAACACAATCATTTCAGCCACTAAATTCCAGCTCCCACTTCACATCAGATTTTATAACATCATTATTTCAGATGCGTTTTAGTTTTATTATGTGTCATTGTAAAACTGGGAGTGTATGTTTCCACAACATCCCTGAAATCAAATAACATAATCATCTCCATTTCTAATAAGCTAATTCCAGTTCCGTAGTATGTAATCTGTAAGTACAAGTTCTTCTCGAGATGTCACATTGATGGCTAATTGGCGTAATTGGCTAATCCTAGTTTAGGCTACTCCCCAAAATCCCAGGAAATCATAATGTGCAATCTTAGATAATACATGGAAAGCACACACACTGGAATATTGCTTCTATGCCAAGAAAACTTGTTAATTTTAAGTGAAAGTAGTACCAAGATCATGCAAACAACATCTTTAGATTACATACATAAACATGCATAAATTCCACAGTTTGGGAAATGTTGGTCATACTTAATTGCATTTATTAGTATTAGCTTCAACGGACATGCTTTAAATATGTTTGTGTTTGCGAAATGGAGGGAATTGAGTTGTTTATTTTTTCATTCATAGTTCTGTACACGTGCGCGATCCTTAGGTTGAAGAACGACATTGACGTTAGACAGTGACATAAAGTATTTATGTGATGTCCTTTTTCTTTGTATTTGTTTCTATACCTGCTGCACTAAACAATGGAAAACAACATAAATAAATAATGGAGCTGTAGTAGTAGGTAAAGCTGGAATCTTTCGAAATTTGGGTTCAAGTCTCTTGCACTGACAAAATGAGATTAGTAATAGTAGGTTTAGGTCGGAAACTTATAATAATAATAGAAATACTTATTGTTTATGTCTTTATTTTTAGAATTAATTTTTAAGAAAAGTTTTAAAATTAAAGGGTCATTGCTGGTTACCTGTGTACATTGGCGGATGAGATGACAAGTTAAGATTTAAGAGTTGTGTTATTTTCCATCGGGTTTAGAGTTTAGAAGTTTAGGTTAGACGAAGTGTTGACCAGTTTCCTTCTCTATAAGGTGGTTTGTTTTATTAGGAAATGCTACCACATTTGTACTACAGACTCTACAGATGAAGATCCCAACTCCCAACACGAACCAGCTTTTCAGCTATTGCTTTGGGTGATGCTGCATGTTCAGATTGTTTGATGTGATGTGATGTGAGTGATGTTATGTGAATGTAAGGACATAATTTTGACTCGGACTTGAAATGAATAGAAAGAAGAGAATAAACTTCACACACACAACATTGTCTATCTGTAAAAAGGAGAATAAGGGACGGGACACGGGAGAGAAACATGTGTACTAGTGTCCATCTCCTGTAATAAAATATTTAGTGGTTTTGCTTAGTTAACAATAAACTGGACAAGTTGTACGTTGTACGTTGTATGGACAATAGTCCAAGTAAACGAAAACAAAAAGTCCTTTTCTACTCTCTCAATTATATTTGTAGTATATACAGATACAGTTCATTCTGCCTACAAGGATTCTTGTATCAAGTTTTGAAGGAATTTCTTTACATAGAACACATTTGTTAAGGTTTTTAGTCAGAGAGACGTTTATAGAAAAGTTTCGATATGTTTAACTCCAATTTATGATATTTTATCCTAGCCTGCGAACGTGGACTTTAAATAGGAATGTGTATAAAGTATAAGGATTATTAAATAGGCAGTCCAAATTGGGAAACATTGATTTATACTTACACTCTTTTAAGCTTTTTAAGTCATCTACATGTTAATGGATGTATGAAATCCCCAAGAATGCGTATACGTTGAAGGCACTGTATTTGTGTACCTATATAAGAGGGGGAATTCACTTCCTTATATTAATGTGATGTGTATTTAGTTAGCTATGATTCTCAATACTCAATGCCTACTTGAGAAAAAATCTACGGGAGTGTTCAGACGTTTTTTGGGTGCGTAATAAAATAAAGAAGGAATGAGATGAGAATAGTTGATAATGAAATGATCTTCAGCTTCAGCTGAGTGAGTTGTCTCTTGACTTTGGCTCTGTTGGTGTTGATTGTTGATGTTATGTCATCATTGCATCTCGCACGTAACTAACTCACTAACAAGGACATTATTGCTTACTTTAGTTAGGTAACTACTCTAACTACCAGATGAGGCGTGTCGTGTATGTAGAATACAAAATACAACTGTTTTGACCTGACCCCGACCCGACGACAAGACTTTTACTATCAAAGATCAAACCATTTATTAGAATTAGTGCATACTTATTTATAAATGAATAAACGCACATACTTAAAAGAGACAATAATAACAGGCTTCAAATATTAAACACCTCTGGAATTACAAGGGAACTGTTTTTTTAAGCCTGTGTTTGTTTTATGTTTTTATTCCCCTGAACGCTGAAAATGCTGAAATGAATTAATTTGTGCAGACACAACTAATTGTTTCTTGTCTTAGGGTTAGAACATAGTCATTACAGCAGGCTCCTTTACATAATTATGCTGACACTGATGGGGAATTACACTTTTTGCTTTAATGTGATAAAATCAATTCGTTTTAATTATTCGTATAGGAAGGTAGGTATTTAATGTAGTGAACACTAGGACTAGTTAGTTTAATTTAGTTGACTTGACTTTCGTGTTTTGGTGTATCTCTAGTACTCTAGTATAGTTTGCATTATAGTTTGCATTAGACAAGAGAGTTATTGTAATTCCTTTGGATTTTATTGGTAGGTTTGTCTTGCTGATGCCCTTTTCTTTGTGGTTTATAGTACTGTAGAGCAATAAAATATTTAAAGTAAAAAGTCATAATAAAAATGTAAGTTGACTTAACTAACGTGATATACTCTACATTAAGTATGAGGATAAGTGCATTGCAGTATAATACAGTGACATAATATTATTATATTATTGGATAATCTCGATCCTCTCATCTGCTTTTCTCTGTTGTCTGTGTGGCTGGTGTGGCGTGGGCTCAATCAACTTGCCAAACTCAGCAAACCAAAAACAGCGAGAAAATGCTAAACAAGAACAGCTCTGTAATAATACTTTACATTTACATTTTATTTTCCTATCAGTTTACCTATCTTTTCCCACTTTGTTTATTATGTGGTTTGTTGTTGTTTTTTACGTAAGCTAAGCAACTAATAAAGATGCTTATATTTCAGGTACTTTTAACTTACTTTTCTGGTTTATGTGTATATGTTGATACACTATAATGGTTATTTAAAAATAAGGATAAGAGTGATTGTTGTAATCATTTACAATTAAAATTATAACACACCTGCGTACCTAAATAGTCCATCGAGCTATGCTAATACACAATTTTACATTGAAAACTAATCTTATTCTTCAAAGTGCATAATTTAAGGCATTTCTAAGGAAAATTCGGGATGTAATGCGTTTTACAGGTAACAAAAACGTAGATGGACAAATTCTGTATCTTGCATTTTATATTTTTATATCAATAGCTAATCATTGTGTATTTATCTATTTATGGGTCTATTTATGGGAAAATATGCTATTCTATAAAAAATGACATGTTCTTCAGTATAAAAAAGTATAAATAGATCAGATCATTAATTTATCTTCAGTATTTATACTGTAAGTATATGCACACGTATGCTTGTTAAACGAGTCGTACCACTCCTCAATTCCATTTCATTTCGAATTTCGAATGTGTGAATATTTCATTGCCCTGTCCCTGTCTTGGCGAAATATTTCTTTGTGATAGTGATAAAAATGGGATGACAGCTTTAAATGATTAGGTGTAATGGTAATTAAGTAAATGAATTGAGTTGAATTGCAATTGCCCTGAGTAGTTTTTATTTTTTGGTATGATGCAGGATTGCAACCTAAAAAAATATACGTAAAGGTAATTAATTGAATACAAAATTTGTTTTATTAAAAAGAATTCAAAGATCCTTAATTCATATTTATATAATTGAACTGCAGACGGTTTTCTTCCTAAATTTTTCTTAATTTGTGGGTTCAACGATCTTGAAATATATATTTTAAAAATTTTATTTTCGTATGGGCACACGCATTTTGAATTCAATGTCCAATAAATGATATTAAATCTGTACAGATGTGTATCTAATTGTGCATTGGGATAATATTGTATATGACTGAGCCGTGTAATGTTGACGGGAGTGCTCATTAAATTAAATGTTTGGGAATATAAAAGTAGCCGTTTACTTTAACCAGGCGGGATATTTGCCATTAAATGTACATAGTCTGCTGATGTAAGTATGTGATGTGATGAAGATGTGTTTTGAGTTGACGGATTGTGAGTGAGCGTCTTGTACTGTGTTGAATAATGATGAGGATGATAATGGAGGAAGGGTTAATGTTTATTAAATCAAGATGAGTTACAGAAATGTCAGTCTAATGCCTTAACGGAAGAATTCAATGCAAAAAAATGTTTTCTATGAAATAATGACTCTTTTCGCTTGGCCTTAACAGGCAATTGACTCATTCTGACTCTTCTCAGTGGCCTATAAGCCTCAAAAGCGACTCGTGCGTTCTTATAAGGGAAAATACGATGATGATGATGATGGATACATACATTTAAATACATTATGTCCTAACCTAACATCTATCTCTGCACAGTTGAATAGTAATGAAAAGTTGAAATGTCATTGACAATAATTATACTGAGAAATTGTATTGTTACCTTTCAAATTAGTTACATCATTACTTTTATACGGTGTTCTCTTCTCTCCATTCAATTGTCAATTGTCAGTCCAGTCAGTCAGTTTTCAGTTAGGTACCTACTTACTTAAGGAATAAATAAAGAATAAACTTCTATCAACTAATCCTAAGGTAAGTCAAGTAAGTAGGTTCAGTTCAGATGCCGTGCACTTTTGCAAATAGAACGTGTAATTGTATTGTGGCCTGGCTCTTCAAATCTTGAATGCAAATTGATTTCAATTTTATTTTACAAATTGCGTATTGTATATTATATTGTACACAGTACACATATACATATAATAATTACTTGCCTACTCTTAATGGCGAACCTTTACACGAAAAGGTTCAAAATAATTTTGCAAGCTTTTCTGTATCGCAATCGTACGCTTGCACTTTTTGCGTCAGTTAAAAAGTCTAAAACTAGTTTGTGAATGATTTACTTTCTGCAAAAGGTTCTAAATAAGTTTTACTGTATAGCGATCGTTGGCTGCTTACTACACACAGTAGATAATGCAACAATTATAATTATTATTTTGGGAATGTTCTGTTGTCCTGCTGCGCTGATTATGATTTGAGACGAGAATGTCTCATTCTATGTGCTGCTATGATCTATGATGCTGTCTGTGGCTTACTTACATGTATTTGTGTATTATGATTATATGGTTTATTTTAAGTGTCCGTTCCTTACTTAATTATTGTTATTAGTTAATTATTTCCGTATATGTTTGTATGTATTATTATTTTATGATTTGTTTGATTTTCATATTTATTTCTAGTTCCATTCCGAGACCTGCCCAAATATAATCCGAAGCGCAGGAGTGTGATCTCACGAGCATTGTCTGACCCGAGACTCAACTGCTCCATGACATGTCTATCCGGGAGATTGTCTCGAGGGCCACCGAGTCCTTGTCCCTCCAACAGGTCCCTCCCGCCCTTTAGCTCCGCATCCTCCTGTCTCAGCGAGTGCTCCGGCCACACGCGATCCGGAAGTTGTTCAGACTCCAGCTATTCAGGCGGCAGCAGTCATTTTGGCAGTGAGGACAACTGCGGCTCCGCCATTACTGGTTACACTTTAATACCATCAACAATAAATACTCCTTTTCCGAATACTAAAACTTACTGTAGTCCTAGTATTTAATGCTTCATTACTAACAATAATTACTCCAGCTTTGTAATTTCTTGTCGTAAAGTAGCTTGCACATATTATTGCCATTCTGCCCACAAAGAAACTTTGCATGAAATATTTGCAATTTATTTAGAATTTAGAAGCCATTGCTTTACTTACAAACTGGCTTTAGTCATAAAATGGTCTCTCTATGTCTATAAGGATTCTGGAATTAAGGAATTTCCGTCATGCATATGCTTGGTGTACATTACATTAAATACTTTGGCGAAAGCTTTGAAATGCAATGGACTTAAAAGCAAATCATCTCGAGACATCCCGTAAAAGTAGAAAATCCGCATATGGAATAGATTTTGTTGAATGAAGAAAATGCCGTGTAGCAAAAAGTATATTTAGAATTTGGATTAACAGGAGGAATACTCAGTTGAATGGAAATCTCGTTATTTTCCCATTTCCTTATTTGTTGACTGCAGTAGTTACATAAATATGCATACCTATAGGCAGGTAGGTAATAAATAAAATGATTTGATGCCTGTTTACATAAGTAAGCAATTTTGGCAAAATAATTTTTAATCTCCTGTAGGCAACTATTTTAAATTAGCTATTAAATATCTAACTAAATATAGATTTGACATCCTAATACTAATGGAATAGAAAATTTGAAAACGTGTCACGACGCAACACGCAACACAAACATCATTAATGCTGCGTACTTAGTTTTAAATTGTGTTTGACCTGCTGAGTTGGAGAAATTGCAATTTAACTGTTAGGAAACATTGGGAATGCTCACTACTTGTACCATTTACTTCATGTCCTGGTTTAGGTGATCGATTGTGATATTGTATCTATTTATATTTATTCATCAACAGTAGAGTCTGCTACTTAATATTTACCATTTGCATATAATATGATCTGTAAATATAAATGGACATTAAATAAACGCTGAGATGAGGTAGTGTAATTGTAACTTTATATTTACATTGTTATTTTATGACAATCGTGATGCTCAGGAGAGAATGACAAGACACACATTTTATGACATCGACTTATATTGAGGCAGCAGTATACAGAATAAAGGGGGGCACTTTACCATTTCAAAATTATTACAGGTTTACTTGAAGAAACCCAAACATAGCCCATCTACATTAAAACCTTCTGCAAATTGATTTGTCGAATTACGACAATAAATGTTACGGTTGCGGTCTAAAACGATGTCTGGGAAAAATCATAAAATTACCCAAACCGTATAATTTTATTCAACTTTTCCGATTTTTACTGACTATGACTTCCAAAAAATGTATTTTACAAGATAACAGGCTGCCCCTTAACCCTTAGAATTTTTTATTGTCGAATTTTTCAAGTTTAATTCATAAATCTCGATTTATTTTCATTTTTGGGAATTTTGGAGGAATTGAGGTTTAAATTGAAATATATTTTGAAGAGAGTTATGTTCCACCCTGTAGAATATGCAGAGATGCAAAATGAAGGGAGGACAAGGCACTTTCCCTCTCGTCTTTACATTTAGTTGACTTGACGTGACTGTGACAGTGGCAAATCATCAAACTCCTTTGTATTATGAGCCTAGCTAAGTGCATAGTAAGTATGTATATAATACATACATATAGTGAGTCCACCTGTCCACTTAAAGTCAACAACTCATTTATTTATTATTTAGAATAAAACGTACATTCCCCACGTGCATGTGAATCTTTCCATTTGCCTTTTAATATCCCTCGACTGGACTCCTTTCATTTTAATATCCCGTTGGGTCCCATCATATTAAAAATAAACATACAATAAACATTTGTCATTATATAATAATGGAATTTATAGGCAGGGAATCCTTAGACTGCCAATTTGGTCATTCACTTTATGTAGCTCCTAAATACATTGTGCGTATAACTACCATAACGTCTGTACTATAGATAATTTAAATTCTTATCTGGCCGGATCAGCTTATAATGCATTAGAGATGCTTAAGAAATGTACAAAAACCCCTATATAAGAAATATTAATTGTTAATAGACATATACTTTTAAATACTATTAGTATAACACGAGGAATATATTTATATTGCCAATTGCTAATAAATTAGATAATTCGAATATGCAGCATTCTGTTGAGATTTGTAGGTACGACTTGGCAAATAATGAATTCAATTCGTAAATAAATAGCTCACAAAATGCAAAGTTTGCATGACGACTAAAGTTACTTAATACTATTTCGTTTAAATGGTGATATTAAATTTGTCTTTCGTTAACCTCTACTGTTGTATTTGTATTTAGTTATAAGTAAAATAGTAATCTCTATAATAGCAATAGAAAAGTAGTTTCGCCAAAGATGATTGAGATTTTGTTGACGTATGTAGTAGTTGGTCGTGGGCGAGTTCTTTAGTTCATAGGCAGACCAGAGAAGGCAAACAAAGGAGAAGACCGTGTGTGCCCACATGTTCAGACGTCTGTTTCTCTATGTCTAGTAGTCTAGTATGTATATTAATTGAGAGGAGAGAAAAGAAAACAGTTGAAAACGTTCTTGAGGGAAGGTTTCTTCTACAAAATACAGTGCAATCCGTGTATAAGCAATTAAACGCTTTTTACTACAAATGAATGTATAATATTTCCTTAGTTTTAATGAGCATTAATGAATTTTGTATGCTAAGCAGTTGCCCCTCAAACCCTTTATTGGGGAATATGCGGATTGCACTGTAGACGGGTAAACGGGTAGACACAAAAGTAGCAAAGTATTTTAACCAAGTTATGTAAGGAAGGGGAACTGGAGGAATCAATCTCAAGCTTATGGCTTTTATGACCGAATTTGGCCGCCTTGTGTCTACATGCTGCAGATATTTTGATTCTTCTTACATAGTAACTTATATAAACACAGTACTATTTGTATATGATGTATGTACAAACAAATACAGTACACATTTAGGTCGAAGGTACTTGTGAATTTGTGTAAAGAGGTTTGGACTCAACTTCCGGCGGCTGAGTGTTGTAAATGAACTGCTTCCTTCTCCCCTCTTCTATTAATAGGCAGATAGCCAGGCCAGGCACTTAATAATCATATTTCATTGTCAAGAGCCACATTGATCTTACTTCCTCACTCTGTAGGAACGTACACAAAGAAATGTGACCGTGAGACATCTGCAAAAGCATGGAGCTGTCAAAATATTGTGAAAGTCTGTTAATCCATCGATATCGTTTCTTTTCACGGGGAGCAATTACATACTGTGCTGAACTATAGACAAATACATTAGATTCTGATCTGTGGATTAATGTTTTAAAATGTTTTAATTAATGTTTTAAAATTAAATCATGAGAGTTACTTAATTCATCGCAATGGTGTACCAATTTGTAAAATATGGAGCCATGTGGCAGTTAAATATACAAGTTTTAGAAGTTTTTATTAGGCTATCTAGATACGAATACGAATATAAATATCTGTGAAATATGAGAGCACTCAACTTGGGACATGTTTTTTTAGCTGACAGGTCACACTTGGCTACTCAAGGATGCTGACAAATGGGCTTTTCTCAATGTCTCGATTATTGTAAATAATTTCTTGTCACCAAATCATATCCTTTGGAATTTGACAGGCATTTGAGTTTTCTTACATTTAGATAAGTACACGTTATGTTCGTTGTCAATTACTTTTGTAGTACATCTAAGAATTACTATTAAATGATCAGTAAAGTAAAGATGAAGCATAGATCTTAGACTATAATAAATCGTTTGAATTATTCAGTAGTTCCATTCAGGTATTATAGAATACACAATTCAATTATCCATCCATATTTAGCATAATTACCTAATCCAGATTACTTTAATATTATCTAATACGTAGATTAATGTATCAATGTTGGTAGATTTATAAAAAATTCTAGGTATGTATTATGTAAGTAAATGTAGGTTGCTGTTAAATTGCTGTTAAAATGTTTTCGAGCATCAAACACAACATGAATGTTAAATGCGAAAGAAACTTAACTTTTGTAGCCGGGGAGGAGCTATATGATGTTTAATGGGGAAGTGTTAGCAAAAGTCACACTATATTGATTAGTAAATACAAATAACAAGGCATGCATACTTACTACTTACACTTTACACTGCTACACCTACTTAAGGAGTGTAATGGAAACTTAGATTTAGATACTAAGGAACTGAGTTGTTAGTTAGTTAGTTAAGACTAAAGTCTGAATGAGTAATTAAGTTTTGTTTTGCTGTGCCATGTACTTTGTAGGGGCTAAATATTTAGGGATTCACTTTTTGGGCTACTTTTTGTCTCTAAGGAGAGTAATCACAAAAGCTAGGTGTCTTCAAGCCTTATTTCGTGTGTTGCATTTTTCTCTGTTGCACTCATTCGGATAGGATTGTTGTATTGTGTCAGTCCTTGTCGGGCGACCTCCGTAAAAATAAAGTGCAAGTTTTAATAAATTTCACGAAATATTTGTGTTGTCACTAGCACTTTGAAAATTAAAATTTTTTAGGTTGGGGGAATGTTTTGCGAAATTATTTGAAGAAATTGTGTTGATGTTGACATAAGCTGTAGTGTTGTGGCTTCATGGTGAATAGGAGTGTTTGTGATAGGGATTTGAGGGTTCGTTTGAGGCTTTAATTCTAAATACAAATTGTGTAAGTGAAAGAACGGGGAAAGTAGGCTGTAAGTAAGAGGAAGAGTTTCTTTTCTCCATTCCATTGCATTTCTTCAGGATAACCACTTCGGGTGACTTCAGTTTGTACTTCTATCTATCAGTTAGTCCATCTTGTTGGTCTATATCTTATAGAATGTACTAGGAAGCATTTACACGACATGTATGTACAAGTTTATATTATTGTCACACATTCTATCTATTGTGTTATTGGGTAGCTTAGTGGAATGAACTATATTCGATATACAAGGGTGCTCAATAACTACAGCTACTATAACCGTCATCCAGTATTCCAGGATATTTCCTACGTATGCTATATAGTCTAAGCTGGGATGTGACTATGTGACTCCAGGAGGATTCCTCTCCGAATTAGAAAATGTGGACCACATTTCTCCCATCACATCCCATCTCTTTTCCTATAATATCGATGGAAAGCCCTTCAGTAGAAAGACGACAGACAGGGTATGCAATAAAGGAAATAGTATTATATCCAGAATATCCACTCCAGTACAAAAACAGGGTTTCAATTTCAAAAATCAATTTATCTACTGGAGGCATTGCAGAGTTTTTCATTGCTGTCAAATGGACCATGTGAGCTTATTGCAACACCCTCGTATTTTTTGTTTTTAAAATTAAGTAAGGAAATAATTGTTCTCTCCTAATAAAATATAAATATGTTTTGTATTTTTGCTTGATGTAAATGTAGCATAAGGTATATACATCCTAGTAACCTAAGCACTCAAAGTTCATTAAGCCCAGGGAATATTTTGTAGCCCCTCGTATTTTTTAATTGAATTTTAATTTGTTCGTTTAGACAAAATTCAAATTTTCTGTCTTTCCGTCGTGTTAGTTGTTAAATAATTATTTGTTAGGATGTAGGATTCCATTTCTTAAGTAAATCGAACCTTGTTGGAGGGGTTTAGATGATTCTACTGGAATTGTATAAAATGGTGTGGTGTAGAGTGTAGATCTCTCGGAGTGTTCAGCTCAGTGTCAGTTGGTTTTGGTTGGTTGCTGCTGCAGTGAGTAGAATGCAAATGAAAGGGAAAATATTTCGATTGAATGCAAATGGTGAGTAGCGGGCGAGGGAGTTGAGTTGAGATGTTGAATCTCGTTTGCTTTCCACTGGAGGAAATTAAAGTAGGTTAGCAAAGCTGGAGAATACTACAAAAGTATATAACTGTACGTTCATGGATATATCCAGTTAGGGTTCCAGTTCCATTATATTTGTATAATAATGGGCTCCAGCTTGAAATAGTATTCGACAAAACATTTTGTTCTCTTCTTCTGGTCATTTGAGAGGTGTAACACTTTGGAATTAAACTTATAGCATTTCTCTCTGGCATCGCAAATTCGCAATCACAAAAAGCAACTTCTCTCTTCTTCTCTTTTCACTCTCATCTAATTAGCACGTAGCATTTACCATACACTATTGCCACAGGTCCAACTACTAATATATCCACACGCAGAAATTTCTCTAAACTAATATTTCGGATATTGAAACCTCCTTCAAAAAATTCTCATTAATTATACATTCTCTTAATTTACATCATTTCTTCCAATTAACTTTCATTTTTAACCATTTTTCAAGAATTTTTTCGTAACAGTATTTTTGGTTATATTTAATTGCCTTATTTCATCTAAATTTTCAACTTTTCACATGTTTTCAATTTTCAAATTTGGTTTTCCTGAAAAATTGACTAATTTTGGTGTAGGATATGCGTATTTACTTAGTATTCTCACTTAACTCGTGGAATTGCGTAGTAGTGAAAAGAGAAAGTGAAATGTATTCACTTTCTCCTCCGACAGTAAGGGAACTGGACTGGAAATCGTTAGGCATTCGTTTAGCATAATGTTCCATATTCGGTGAATTCGGTCGCTTCTCGCTTGGCTTTGGCTTGGGTGCAACAACCTGACTTATTGGCTTCACTCATCTCATCATCATCAGATTAAAGCTAAGACGGAAATGTTCTACATAAAATCAACCGTGAATTTCCTCCACTCGTTTTCACTGCAATTCCACATTCTGTATGTTATTTGTATTCCTAAAGCACATTAGCTAAATACTTGCTTCTTGTATTCTATTTATATTTAGACTATTTAAATATGTATATTATATAATATTGAAATATTTGTACTGATTGTGCAAACGATGCTAATAATTAATTAAGATGAATCTTTTGTTTTTTGTTTCTAAACAAATTGTTTAACTACATACTTACTAAGACGATCTTGTTTTTCAGATATTTAGATCCTACATCTGTATACTTATGCAAATTGATAAAATTTCTAGTGTAAGTTGCTTTTAAAAACCTTTTCCTTTAGATTTCAATCCACCATTATCTACTTGATATACTTATAAAATTAAACTAATTGCTTTAATTAAGTAGGACGCGTATGTCTGAATATCTCCGAAATTAATCAGAATATCGAACTTGAGGCATTCGTTTGCAAAAATGATTAAAACATGGTAGCACATTAAAACATAAAAACCTGAGTTTGTCTTAACTGATAAATAAATGTAAACTAGACTTAAGGTTATCATTGAATTGTCAAAGGTAATAATTTCTACAAATCTTAATCCGTTAACGATAAAGGTATTTTTCGGTGTTTATATTGATTATTAGACGTTGAAGTAAAGTGTAACTGAATTTAAATGGTGTTGGTGTCGTTTGTGATTGTAAATTGAAGTGGTTGGTGTTAAATGCATAAAATAAACAATGGTGTTGTTTGGTTTCTGGTGTCCCCCGTGGGTCTTTTGTCTTCCAAGCACTATTTTTGAACGAGTTTTAGTAGATACCTAATTACCTAATAATTTAGTAGTTGGGAATTGTGGTGGTTGGTTTATGGTGGTTTTGGTTGGGATATCTATTTTTAATTTAATTCTTCATTTCAGCATCTGACTGACTAACTCCTTTTGAAAGAAACGTTTAAATGAATTACAAATTGTTGAAAAGTGAATGACGGTTGGTATTTGAATTTCAGATAAGAGCTTGGACCATAGCGATATCACAAGTGATAGTTCTGGAGTGGGGACGTGTAACAGCGGGGGGAGTGGTTCCAGTTATGATGCCACTCCCACTGATCCTGCTCTTATTCTTCCAGGTATGATGGTCGTTTGCGTTGAAAACTACACAGCTGCTTCCCCTCGACACTTGAAATTAGCTGAAGGAGATATTATTGAAGGTACGCACCAAATATGTTTCCTTTTTTTAAATTTATTACTAAGTATTTACTGGAGATGGGATCGAGACTATTGTTTAGTTGTAGATCTCCAAAAAATTGTTTTGAAATCTTTTTTTCGCAGCTTTTTGTCTTGGCAACGTTCAATTCATCTAATAACATGTATTTCATCATTTAAAATTTTTTCTGGAGGATATTTTAATGTTATGTAGATTTTTAGTAGGAAAAAATGGTGTAAAAGTTCCATTTACATGTAAATCCCTACTCAAAATTTTTAATTTTCAAAAATTGATTATGACTACTAGAATTTAAAATTTTAAAAGTTCTCCATCATATACAACAGAAGAAAATCAGGAGATTCTTAGTATGTCAACCAAACTATCTTACTAACTCCAATGACCAGTAATTTGGACTGAAAAAGTCATTGTCACCCTTAAACCTAAATAAAACTCTAGGTGGAAACAGCAGACTACTTTTAGAGCAAGAGGTTTAAATTCTGCCAATCTCATATCTTGAAATTAAAGAAAAGAAATATACTTTTTTAAATTTAGGTTAGTTAATTATTCATTAGTTTCGTTATTTTAAATTTTTTACTTTTCATAGATATTTTCCTAAAAAGTGAGGTATCATTGTCTATTCTTGATATCGAGAATCTATATTTGATCCCATCTCTATTAGCTTTTACTAAATAAATATTTAATTCATGAGGAGTGTAAGGTGGATTATATTTGTTTGATTTTTGTTTTAGTTACGGCATCGACAGATACGGGCTTATTGGAGGGGTCTCTTCGAGGACAAATGGGTCTGTTCCCAGCATCATGTGTTCAAGAAATTCGAATGAAAAGCTATGAGAACAGGAATCATCTTGCTCCACCGTCGAGTCGAGCTCAAGGGAGAAGAGAAATGACTGCCAAACAATACGCAAACATCCCACGCATCAAGAAAGTTTATACGTATGCTGTCTCTCTTTATCACATATCGTTTCTATACTTTGCGTTTTAAAATATTAAATATCATATATCAATAGAATGGAAATATTTATGAAATTATTATCCTACACTTTTCCTTTGTTCCATTTGGCACAATTATTATTCATGAGAATTGCATTATCAAAACTCGGATAGCTGTTTTCTCTGCTTTCTCCAGTTTATTTATAAATGTGGAATACTTTATGTACTTTCAGAGAAGAGATAATAATATATTTGAAAGGTAGAGTTAGGAAGTAAGAGATTATAAAAGGTATAATAACATTTAAATTTCAAAAACCCAAATTTTTACGTTCATTAGAATATCTTTGTGAAAAATTCTTATTTAAGCAACGGGGAGCTTTTCAATGGATTTTATTTGTATTACTCTACATTGCAGCTTAGTTTTTTTGCAATGGGGTGTTGTGCCCAAAAATGTTTAAATTATGCTGAGAATTCAGCTAACTTAGATGAAATCAGATACTAGGGTTCGATTGGGTTAAAGATTACACTTGAGGTTAAATTTTCCACTTTGGCGGCTAAGGAGTGCTTTTTACAAGTTGGTTTTAGTTAAAAGTTAACTTTAATTTTTTAACTTTTGTCAACTTCAGATTTCAGATTAATACAAATTAATTTTTACGGAAACTTTAGTGTATTTTGATCAATGTATTTGTTTTAGTTAAATCATGTAGATCTAGTTCGTATAGGCTTCGTAAGTAGGTAGGGAATTGACGGACGCGGAAGTATTTATTTAGGCGGGTTTATTGCCCCTTTTAATGAGTTTGCTGGAGAAATTAGTGCCAACTCGACAGGAATTTGGTGGAATAGTATTTCAGGTATTTCCAGACTGAGTGTGGAGGATTAATGTGTGTTTTGTGAAATGATTAGATGGGGTGAACCGCATACTGTGATTTTGCATCGTGGCCAAAAAGGTTTCGGTTTTGTTCTTCGTGGTGCCAAGTCGGACTCTCCGCTGATGGAGTTGCAGCCGTCGGACAGGTTTCCAGCTCTGCAGTATTTGGATGATGTCGATGAAAATGGAGTGGCGGATAGAGCTGGACTCAAAAAGGGTGACTTCATTCTCTCCGTAAGTTCCCATCTCTTTCAGTCCCACCTCTTTCGTGTTCCCCCTTTCATCACAATTTCACTTATTCTCTTTATATTACTCCCTATATTACTTTATCGCATATACCTTTCTTACCTACTTAAGGTATATATATATATATTAACGAATAAGTACTACAAGTATTTGAATTATTTGGTAGCTCATTCTATTTCAACTTCAAAAGTTAATATTTATATCGAAATATTCTAGTTTTTATTATCGCTTAAAAGGAATGTCTATATTTCTATATGTGGAGACAAGAAGGTACCTGCAACACGAAAAATATTTAATAAATATTATTTTTTCTTGTTAGTGGTGCGGTCAGATTAGCCAGACAAAGGCAGACAAATTGGAATACTGTAGAATTACAGAATTAAATGCAGTACGCACTATGCGTGGCATTTGTTATGTACATACTTGGTAGATTAAGGACGCAAATGTTTTGAAAATAGTTACTAAATTAAATAATTGTTTTTGTTTTCAGATCAACGGAACAGATGTGTCGCAATCATCTCATGAGACTGTCGTGGACTTGATTCGTAAATCTGGGGAGCTGGTGTCCATGACGGTCGTTGGTTTGTCCCTCCCATCGAATAACCTACCAGAAAATTCTAAGCCTGGCTCCCCCGCCTCCCTCACCTGTGACCAAGGCTCTGGAGGCACTCCCAAGGCTCAGTATCATTTTGCTACTCTACCTAGAAAATATTCAGGTGTGTGCAAATTATCAATTTTATTTATTTTAATGTCAAAAAGTCTAATATTACTATTAACTATTAAGTTTTATTTACATTTACATGGAATTAATAATATTTTGTGTATTTTACAGGTTCAAGTGGACCAAGCGTACCCTCACCTCCACGTAGAGATCCTAATACTAGCCTAAGTGTAGGTCGAGCAAGGGCCAAATCCATGGTGGCAGCTCTGGCTGATTTAGGTACATATTTATTTAAAATTTATAATTTTATTAATGAGCATTTCTTGATTTATATTTATTTATTTATTTATTGGTTTATTTGCAGGAGTTGGGAATAATCAAACGAGTAGCGACGGGAGCGTGTCGACAAAGTCCAACTCGGTGGACTCGATTGCAGGGAAGCCGCCCCTCCCGCCTGGTGCGGCTAACAATAATAATGCCACAGTCTGTTCTAACGGCGGGATTCAGCCAAAGACTGCAAGTATCAGAGCTCGTCCCACGTCAAGTCGAATCACGGCCTCTGAAATCCAAGAGATATTTGCAGAAAAGTCCCAAAATGGAGACGATGGCAACAAAGCCTCTTGGACTTGTCCACCGTCCCCATTGTCATCTGGCGGTCACAAAATATACGCCAGCGTTTCTGAAATGAAACGATCAAAGGTTACTTATCTGTCTATTCTTCTTATGTTAAGGGTTAAGGATGATTAAAGTTTAAATGATTAAAGTAAATGTCTGTTTGCAGTCTGGTCTCAAGAGTAAGGAGTTAGTCAAACTGCACAAGGAGTTCCACAGCACTCCCGATCTGAAAGGGTTCTTGAAACAACAGAATAAGAACGGAAATAGTACAACGGCCAGCAAGTCTGGCTCTCCCAAAGACTCCAAATCCAAATCTCTGAGTCAGGAGAACCTCAACAAATTGCGAACGAATCCCCGACATTCTTGGGCCTGCATCTCCACGACCATCCAGGAACTATTCGACCGCAACTACGAGAACTCCTGGAAAAGCATCGAGAAATTGCCCCCGCCCCCTCCAGAGGAGAAGAGTGAAAAGGAAGAGAAGGAGAAGGAAGGGGATGGAAACGAAAGCGACGGTTCTACGGCCAGCGGCTCCTCCTCCTCCTCCTCTGGGAAGGAAACCCCCAAGTCGGTCAAGACCCCTGTGCTGACCGAAGGGGAGTACCGGACGATTAAACCCCTGCGCCCCATCCAGTCTAAAACCCTTCCACGAAGGGCGAGCACCGGGTGCACCATCGGCCCTGCGGAGCAGCAGACGATAATCAACTTGGTCCCCCCGGGACAGGTGATCAAAGTAGACGTTTCGAAGTCGAAAGAGTACGCAAGTCTGGACATCGCAGCGACGGCCGGACGCCGGGAAGGGGGCCCCGTGATGTCCAGCTTCAAACCTACAGATAGTGCCAAATTGTACGCCTCGCCGGACGACCTTAAGTCAATTGGTTACCGGGAGCCGGGTAGTGAGAATAATACGGGGACGCTGAAGAAGCCCCGTTCCCACAGTCTCCCTCCGGGGAAGAAGGAGGGCGGGAACAAAGGAGACTACGCCCAACCCGAATCCCTGAAGAAAGACAGCAACGGAAACACAAAAGAAGGGAATTATGAACTGCTGAACGGGAACGTGAAGAGCGACGACTCGGACGCCCTCACCCCCACCAACTCCTCTATCAAGAGCAGCGACTCCTCGTCCTCCTCCACAACACCCTACATTCCCGAAAGCGACTACGAGTCCACCGCCAGGAGAACCAATGGGGACGGGGGCAAGTTCGACCCCCAAAAGTCATTGCAAGATGCCAAAGATAAATTGAAGCCTGTGAAGCCGGTGCTGAAATCCAGTTCGAACGAACCGACCAAGATTCGGATCGAAGTGAAGCAGTCCCCCCGCCTGGCCAGAAAGGGGGAGAAGACGGTGACCTTCCAGTCAGCTGAAGCCCCGCCTCCACCACAAAGTCAGGGACAAGGTCAAGGGCAAATGTCCCACAGTATGAGTGTAGACGAAATCCAGAAGGTGAAGACGAGTCTGAAGAGTTCCAAGTCCTTCCCCAATGACCTAGGGATCGAGGACCCGGATGGGAATTCCTCCAGTGGGGTCAGTTCCGAAGGGGCTCCAGGGGAAGGAGGGGACCCCAATGCCAATGCTAGTTACGTCACTTGCCTACCTGTAAATCCAGACTCGGACAGTTCAGAGGACTCCAGCGATAAAACTTGGATTCTGAAAGACGAGAACGGAGGGCCTTCGGCCTCCTCCACCGCCTCCAACACGACCACCTCCGATACACCTCCCACCGTCATTCCAATGCAACCAGTGCAGTCATCCCAGGCAGAACTCAAGAGATCCAACAGTGACAAGGTCCTCCCCGCCGTCAACAACAATTCAATTCTCATCAACCATTCGAATGCCGCCGCGGCGGTGGTGGCCCCAATGGCCCAAGTGACAGTTCTAAAGCCGGGCGGTGGAATCCTCGGGAATGCCATGCTCAATCATCAGCAACAACAAATTCTCCAGCAACAGCAACAACTCCAGCAGCAACATCAGCAAGCGATGATGTACGGGAAGGTGCAGCAGCAGGATAATTCTAATTACGGGACTTTGAGTCGCACTTCCGCCCTGAGGACGCAAGGAGGCGGGAATTTGACCAAGAACGCCGTCTCGTTGGTCAAACTCCCGCCGCCAATGGAGATCGAGAGTGAGACGGAGGAGAGCAAAAGTCCAAGGGAGACTCCAGTACAAAAGAAGGCCCAGCAAGGGATGGGTGCCTCCCAAATGATGAGTTCCTCCCAAATGTATCACACGTTGCAACCACAGAGGTCTCGTTCAATGCTGGCCGATCACCAACAACAACAATTGCACCACCATCAGCAACAACAATTGGCAGCTAGGCAGTTGCAGCAACTCCAGGGTCAAGTTCAAGGGCAAACCAGACAGGCCGAGAAAAGCATCGAGGAAAGTCTCAAACTCATCCAAATGCACGTCGCTGCTCTCAAGGTCAGTTTTCCTCTTTTAGTCTAAGAATTCCAGGAATTATTTTGCGATCCTCCTAAAATATTTCTATTGTCTTTAACATGTTTTTAGTCATAAGTCATAATATTATGTATTTCATTTAAACGTTTCTTTCGGAATTAAAAGATCTGAGCTGTAAAATTGTTTTTTAATATATAAATTGTGTATTCATTTTTTGTAAAAACTTGTAGCAAGACTTCCCAAGCGTCGTGCCCCCTCCTCCCGAATTCGGTCTTCGAAACCAAACGCCGATTCTGGCTCCGCCTCCTGAGTTTTCTGACGCCCGAGACACGCACGAGTCGGCGACGCGTTTCAATCAAGGGCATGCGAATGCAATGTATCAAGGGGACCCCCACGGGATGCAGCAAGGTGGCCCGCAAGGGGGACAGCCGTTCAATCGTCAGTCGCCGATGTACCGGTCGATTAGCCACGCCCACTCTAGCAGTTCTTCCATGTACAGCGGCTACCCAACCATGACTCGTCAACAATACCAGCAACAAATGCACCAACAACAAATCCAGCTCCAGCAACAATCCCACTCACAACAAATGGGGCACCCGCAACAAGTCCAGCAGGCCCACCCTCAGGCAATGCAGCAATCCCACCAACAGCCTGGAATGCCCGGGCAGCAGACGGCGGCGCAGTTACAACAAGTTCATCCCCAACAACAACCTCATGCCCAACACCACACAACAATTAGTCAACACCAAGCAGCAGCAGCACAACAACAACAGCAATCGCACATCATGAGTATGAGTATGCCGACCTACCAGACCCTTGGCAGACACACCACGGCCTACGGCTCCACAGGCAACCCGCAGACGCTGATGAACACAAGTGGCTATGGTCACTACTCAACGCTGGCCAATCCCAAAATGCAGTCACAGAGTCACCATCCATCTCCTCAGCAACAACAGCAACAGACTCCACAGCCACAAACTGGGCAGTCTCCTGGACAACTGCCGCAGGCCCCTCCAGCTCCATCCTCGGCACTTTTCCAGCAACACGCTCAGCATCATCCCAAATGCTACTACTATCAACAGACCGGAGCCTCCGCTGGAGCAAATGCACCCGCCGGTCCTGCTAAGTATATCCCAGAAAAATTGCATCCTGTCCATCGATACACTCCCGGTATGTCATTTTTATTTATAGAAATTTATCCTTATCTTACTGGAAAATGTGTCCTTTTCCAATTCTTTCCCTTGGCGTTGATAAAGGAATCCTTTTCATTCAAAATCATTTTTGACGCACTTTTGTCTGATATTTTTTCTACTTTCTCATCCACAATGATTGTTACATATTTTATTAAAAGCGTTTTGCTCTTACATCGTTAAAAGTCTGTGGTAAAGTATTTAGTGTAGGTATTTAAATGTAATTGATGGATGATTATATACTTTTCCCATCGTTTTATTGTATATTTTAAAAAATCGCATTTGTAAAAATTCTTCTAACTGTTGTAACTTCCACCAAGAATATAACCTGTTAATTTATTGTGGTAATTATGTCCCAATTAAAATATTGATTGTGTTTCAGATTTATACGAGAGTAGCAGTGGACCTCGTATTGTGGGAACAATACCTAAAAAGCAGCCGGGGGCAGATCACTACGAAGTTCCGCACGCGCACCAACAACTGCTGCAACAACAGCAGGCGGCAGCCGCTCAGCAGCAACAACTCCAACAACAAGCTGCCCAACAACAGCACCAGCAACAACAACTGCAGCACCAGCACCAACAACAGCAGCACCACCATCACCAGCAACAACAAGGTGTCCAGGTGCAGCAGCAAGGGACGCGTATCCGTCGTGAGTTCCGGAACAAGACGCTGCCGGATTGGAGTACGGGGGACGCTTGTGATTGGCTGGACAGCCTCTTTATGCCAGAGTACAAAGTGATATTCCAACAAAGGTCTATCGATGGCAAGAAACTTTTACGAATGGACAATGCAACTCTCCTGGAACTCGGAGTCAAGAAACTCGGTCATCGGATGAACATTGAGAAATCTCTGAAGCGCTACTTGCCCCAACCAAAGACTTAATACCCACGACCCCTAACTAATTATTACAAATACCTACTACTACATAGGCTAATTAAATTAATTAAATGTGGAGCAGAAATACAATTACTACATCTTACACTCCCTAAAACTACTATAATTGTAAAATTGTACGTAGTAGCAATTAAATGAAGGAACTCCATAGGAATAGAAATTGACAAGGTAGCAATTTCATCTACCGAGAATAAAAATAGAAAAGCAATTAATTGATTGTACGTAAAACGGAACAATCTCTGTTATATGAATTAAATTAACGATAAGGAAAGTGCAGCTAAATCCTCAAATTAAATGAATTTAACTGTGAGATGAATTAAATAGGAAATACAACGTTGTGTAAATAATTTCCAATGCAGTAAGTAAATGTAAATAATTGACACTTTTTCTGTATATTGTCATCACCTGATCTGAAATGTACGTGAAATGTCTTTTGGTGGAGAAACAATTATTTTGTAGTGTCCATTGTCTCTGTATTTGTCTCTATTGTCTATAGATAGAAGACTAATGTACCTACCTACTGTCATAGTGTGTCTAATCTTTTCATCTCATTGCATAATAATCGTGTAACTATTTAAATTACTAACTAGGGATACAGAAATAGTTCATATTCACACACAAAACAAAGGAAATTGTCATATTCACAAAATGACAAATACAAAGGAGTGCTGACCATAAGTAGCAACAACTACGTAGGTACCAATTAAATTAATTAGGAAGCAAGGATCACTAACTACTAGTTAGCATTGTAAATACTAATTAACTACTTAAGTAGGTAGATAATTATTGTAAGTCAAATAAAATACAACTACAACCCAACAAACCAAGTCAGAAATATTAATAAGTATCTACGCATGCACGTCGTTTATTTTATTTCCGTTTATATAACCCGTTTAAGTCATAAGTGAGGAAAGATGAAGTGTGTTAATCTGTATTTACATTTAATTGAGAGGTATTTAATAGGGGAACTGTGCAAAAATGTTGTGTTGCACGTTTTAAATAAAATACTGACTTCAGTAGCAGGATTTTAACGAAAGGAAATAATTATATATGAAAAGATAGTTTAATTATTCCAAAATTCAGATTTTCAAATTTAATGTATCAAGTCTGTAATAGGAAAATAATTTATTGGCTCGATGAGTTACAATCCTGGGAAGCTTTTAGTAAGTTTAATTTAATGTTTTTTCGTGTACAGGAACAGTTTGTGTGTATTTTGAGGAAAGTCTTTAATTGCCAAGTCAAGTACCTCCTACGTGTTTTATTTTGTGTTTAGTTGTGGATATAACAAATGAAGGGAGGCTGTATTTGTATTTGTATCTGTATTTGTTGAGTAACGTGTGCATGCGTCGTATGCGTATTACGTATATGAAAAATAGGCTCAGCTCTTCTGGTATCCTTACTCGTACTATGAAGACTACAAATGAAAGCGTGTATCTAAACTAATTATTCATAACTAATAGTAAATAAATTGTACTACTTACTACATAAACTACTTGAACTGTAAGGATGTAGCGTAACACAATTAACATAATATTGGTACCTCTACTCTACGTACTTTCTGTATTCTTACATGCTACTATTATGATACTATAAGATGTGTTATCTGCTCTGTGTGTAATGAAAATGTCTACTCGTAATGTTGTCTAGTTTGTAGTAGGAGTTAGATAAAAGTAAACTCTAATGCTATAATAATCGTCTATGGACTGGAATTCCGGACTAAATACTAATAATAATTCTATGGATTTGACTGGAATTTGGAAAGAGGGAGATTTCCATTCATGAAACTCAAGCAAAACTCAATTTATGTATGTTGTACGTATATGTCTTTAATGTAGGTGTTTGCTACTACTGTACTGTAAATTGTAAATACTAAAACTACAATTACATACCATCACGTAAATCAGTCTCTCTCTATAGTCAACATTATGAATGTAAAGTCAATATTATGTAGCTTTATAGTGGCGTTTGTCTAAAGTGTAGTAGATTTGTATACGTAACTAAATACATAATAATAAACAGTAAATACGTATCATTGTTACAGTTATAGGAATATTGCAATGGTACTACATGTACTATAATATACAGATACTTACATGCATATAGATCAGAATTTCTCAAATCCTGGAATTTTATTTTCTTCGCGCAACACTATCGGTAAATGAATATTATGTTTGTAGAATGTAGAGCACCAGAACCAGCCCAGCCAGCCAAATTATCCCACAATAAATTAAATGTTGCTTATTTTGCTAGGCATTTGTGTGAGAAATAAATTCCCGGGTTTGAGAATAGCTGATCCTATGGGTAGATAGATAGAAATAAATTGTTTGTTATACATGGTGTGATGTAAGAGATGAAAGGAAATGGCAGGGGGACTCAGAACACAAGACAACCTGCAAATATAAGGAAGGAAACATAGCTCATAAATATTAGAATTGTCAATTTGTACCCCGTGCCATACTTTACACTTTAAAACTTTAAACAATCGTTAACTAAATACTAAAGTAAATAATTGCTATGTCCCATATGTAAATGTGAGTGCAACTTGAGAAATTGAGTTGATTTTTGTACCAGAGATGTTTTTCCTATCCTTTCCCTTCGTCTATTTACAAAACACTATGAATGCGGAAAGCTGTCGGTCAAATTAAGGCAATAAAATAACGATTGAGTGATTAGGCTAATTATTACTGAAATAAATAAATACCTAAATGGTTAAGGAAAAGTTTAGTTAGTAAGTTTAGTGGGAAATAAGCTGCCAATGGTAATGATTATATTGATGCATGTTGAATTCAATTGGACATTGTACCTTCTTAAGTATGAGTAGGAAATGAGCAACTAATTCATCAAGGTTCACTTAAAACTTAAAACGAAGCAAGTTTGGATCTACTTGTCCTTTATTGTTCCTTCTTTACTGCTCCATATATTACTACTCTCTGGCCTCTGGCCTGCCTGGCCCCTGGCGTAGCTACCAAATTGATCAATCTTCAAGTAAAAATGTGACCTTCCTCTAATTTGTTTAAGTGATAAATTAGGGAGGAAAAATGTAATTAGCCGGAGAGTGTATTGGATTGTGTTGCAAATAATTTGCAACTATTAGTACAATATAACTTGTGTAACGATGGAGTGTGCTATTGATATGCGTCGTGAAATCTTTTCTGAATTTGTTTTTGTATGTAGTCTGTCTGTACGGGTAAAATTGTTAGCTACATTTTCTATCTCTATTTCTAAGGAAATGTTTTATTATTTCGTTGTTTTTCTATACTCGTTCGTTATATCGTATGTACGTAATTTTTACAAAACGGTTCTTCTACGTAACAGTACACAAGTGGTAGGTAGGTATGTAGGATTTTGACCTAAATAATTGAAGATGAACAAAACAAACATACCTTATACAGTATAAAGTTTCAGTTTCAATACATACTTACAATAATGCTAGAAAGGTATCAATAATATAAATATACGAATAAATGTAACGAAAACTACTACATGCATAATGAGTACACACATACCTACATACTTAATACTAACAAATATTCAATTAATTAAATAGATAAAAACTGTAGTAGTAATATTGAATACAATTACAAGAACACAATACAACCCAAAAACCAATGTACAAGTCTGAGTTACGGATTAGCTTTTGATGCTTTTCTAATTAGCTAATTAATATTTAAGTATTTGTAATTAAATGTAGAATATTTCGTTCATCTTTGTTCCAATTGTATAAATTTAGCTATTATCTATTCTGTTACCTGTGCAATTAATATAATTGTCAATTATTACAGAGGTTATTATTTAGTGTTAAGAAGTCACCTTTGTACATACGTATATAATATTATATATAAATAATTAAATTACAATTACATAATTAATGACAATGAAAATTGAAAGAAAGTTATCCTTTACTTATATTTTAGTCTATATGTTAATTAATTATTAAATAAATAGGTAATTACACACAAAATACATTAAGACAGGTGCAGAAAGCTATAAATAGTATGTTATGTAATTCATTTGTTTAGTCGTTACGTATGTTTACCGTTCACTTTAATAAAGAAGGGGGAGCGTTCCCTTGTCCCAGTTCGTTCAATCAAAATATGTACACTGTTTAATAAATGGTTCATAATTGTCGATGTAGGTACTAAAATATTAAGTAATTAATTAATTAAATACCGATGCAGACGGATTGCACAATTTTCATTTCGTATATTAAATATTATTTGTGATGTTTAAATATTTAGATGATAATGATAGGATGTAAGAGCTATTTAGGATTACCTACGAAATAAGATTATTCCTTTAGAGAGCAACCGATAATTAGCAAGCAACAAACGAATTTTGTATTTTGTACCTTTTAAATATGGAATTTAATTAAGTAAGAATTCATTATTCGTTCAATTCTTTGTCTATATTTATTATAATTCAGTTAATTGTTCAATAATCTCTCTGGATTAGTAATTAATACCTATCCAAACCAAACCACTGCAATTTAATTGTAATCAAACCACACTTGTTATTTATTAGCACTGAAGTGGAGGAAGGATTGAAAGGAGCTAATTTTTTAAAGTATGGCAAGAAGTCTACTCGAGAGGATCATTAAATAAATTATAGAGGCTGCAATGCAATTTGGCGAGGCGTTTTCTATTGAAATGTGAAATGCGTGTCATTGATTGTAAGTGTAATAATAGTGGGATTTAACAAGTATTTATTAATTATGTACTCCAATTAATTCCTATATACCGTTTGTCATTACATATATACATAAATATATGATGGTACTTATTAGCTACATTATAAATTACATTAAATTACATACATACATACATAAAATTACTAATTCATCTAGAGACGTTTAGTTAGTGTATTCAAATGTACGTTACGAATTCCTGCTTCCAAATGAAATAAATGGAATCTAAAATATAAAACATACAATTCTTTGAGTTCTTGTCACATTTATTTGGCACAACAATCATTGTCATATTAAATATAAGTACATACAATTACCAAGTATATATTTGACCAATATTTTCGAATGGGTAATAAAATAATGGGATAAAATGCATATTACACTTTTTATAAAATAATAATTGATTTCCTAATACCGGCTTACAGTATTAGACTGGATTTGATATTTTCAAAGACTTTATATCAATACAGCCGTCTTACGAATGAAATCTGTCCTCGCTGCGCTGTGTTTCCGTTTGCTTAGCTGAAAGTTGCCGTAACTACACTACAATGTGCTTTAGCTGAAATCTGCCGCGTGCAGATTTTAAATTCAGCTTAACATTACCGTAAAGGGAGCCTACACAGTAAATGCATAATATACTGCTTGCGTAAGTAATGGGAAGCCTGTGTTTTACTTTAAAAACCATTAATTGTACACATGTTTGCTTAGGATGATAATATTATAAAAAAAGTCCCTTTAATCGCTTAAAGTAATTATTTAATTGAATCTACAATTAAGGCTCAGCAAACTTAATGTAAAAATAATATTTAATAATGTAAGAATGATGCAATATTGTTGAATGGGCATAAATGTTAAATGGCATAAATGTTTAAATAAAGGCATTTAATATAGTATTATATTATTTATGCATGCATTATATTTTACTTTGACATTTGTTATAGCTGCATATTCGCACAGTCGGTCACTAAATAGATATTATACAGTTTGTATGCTGTAAATTGTAATAGCCTATCTAATCTATTAACTTATATATATTTAGCTTGTTTGGACCCTTTGCTGCAATGCCTAGCTTGTCTGTCATCGGCAGATTTCAGCTAAAGCACATTGTAGGTAGGGCAACTTTCAGTTAAGCAAAGCGAAACACAGCGCGGACAGATTTCATTTGTAAGACGGCACCATTAATTCTCAGCCATTTTCAAATGGGTACTGGTATTTGTCGGTCTCTCGTCGAATTATAAAATATAGTACCATAAAATCTCGGGTTAATATTGCATAGAAACATGGAAATCGGGATTAGGTGCTTGGCGAATTAAATTATGTTCACAAGAAGAATTAAAATAAAATATATAATTAAGTAAAATGTAAATTGAGCAAAATAAATTAAAAGAACATATTTTATACAATTGAATCTCAGCCCTTGAACAGAAGTAGATTTTAGATGTAAAGTTCTGTTAAATCCGAACTGGAAGAATTGGAACGCAATGATCTTTGTCTCCTCGCATCTGCTTTCCTGCTTTGCTGTATCACTTGGAGATACAAAATTATCAACACATTAGCAACTCCCTGGAAGAGTAGAAATACGGCGTTAAATGTTATCGAATTCGTTGTACTCTCGTGGCGGATTTCGATCAACAAAAACAGGCAACTGAGAAGAAATAGAGCCGAGAAGGCAATGAAGCAATACTTGATTGTGCTCACTGAATCCTGAAAATCAAATTCACAATTATTAAAATTAGGGCATTTTGTGTATAACGAATCGTCGGGAACTGATTCATGAGAAGCTTCTTCCTTTTTATAGACAAACTAATATTCATTAAGGTTATCTAGAAGGAAGAAAGAATAAAACTTTCTAGATATACTTGAAAATGGCTCACTCAGATAGGACGTTAACCGCTTAGATAGATAATATTGACTAAGTAGGCAAAAGAACGAGAG
>JAQFYC010001962.1:0-29239 GCA_034694165.1 Tomocerus mixtus | reverse complement strand
TCCGGGCCACATCGTCGTAATCGTTTAAGTGTCTTATCTTTTTTTCTCTTCGCCTCATCGCACTGTTGGTCTGCCCAGATTGGGGATGCTGTGTTTTGTTTACGTAGTTTTTCTTTCTTCATTATTTTGAGAGAGTCACAAACGGAGTATATTGGGTTAATAACATTTTCGTAGATTTCGTTTACTTCTTGTAAGTGTTCTGTTGTAGTAGGGATGGATTGAAGTGCAGTGTTAAGTAGTTCTCGAAACTGGCCTTGTATTTCTTCCGTAATTTTTATTTTGGGGAAAACTTGGGAGGATGTGTGCTTCTCTTCTGTACAAAAATTAAATAAATTAGCTCTTAGCATTATCGGAAAATGATCTGATGGACTTAAGTTTAGTATACTAAAATCTATTAAGTTATTTAAATCATTTGAATACAGACATAGGTCAACAACACTTCTACCCCTTCCATTACTATGCACAAACGTAATTTCCCCCTCAGCGTCTCCCTCGGTATTTCCGTTAGCTATTTGTAGTGGCGTAGCAATAAGTAGATCGATTAAAAATTTTCCATTTTCGTTCACCAACCTGTCTTTTGTGTTGCGCCTATTGTACGTGTTGTCGAAATCGCCTATTCGGGCATTGAAATCTCCCATCACGATCAGGTTTTCACATTTGTCTAATAATCCACCAATTTTTTCGAATACTGCATTCATACTATTCTTAAATATAAGATTTGGAGGTACATAAATAAAGAGTAAGTTCACGGTCCCTATAGATGTATTCATATTCAATAGAACATACGTTTTGTTTTTTTCGATTATTTGTATTTTTTCTGATAAGCACTTTTTAAAACCTATAATGTAGCCACCAGAGTATCTACCAAGTGTAGAATTTCTCGTACCAAACTGTTCAATTACAGTGTATTTTTTTTGTATTTGGTTATTTTTAAAATTATAATAGTGAAAGGTTTCGGACCAGCAGAATATGTCACAGTCAGTTTGAGAGAAATCATTGTAAAAATCAAATTGTTTTGTTTTTAAACCATTTATATTCCAATAGAGAATGTTAAGGAACGGGCGGGCTATTTCCTATTGGGTTTCCATTTCCAAATGGGAGTCGGGGCGTCGGGAACTAATCGGGACCAGAATTCCATTTTTGACTTCGAAAATTTCGCCATTCACATCAATTTGAGCTTTGTAGTAGTTTACTTTTACTGGGAGCTTATTTGCTATTGCTTCGTTCCTCTTCCCCCTCAGTAGGCGCTGTTCTAGACGGACGGGTATGGGCAGGTCTTCATTAATAAAGATATATCCCCCAGTTACTGCATCCTTTAGCCATGATCTCCGTTGAAAAATTGCGTTTCTGTCTGAATGATTAAGACATCTTATTCGGACCGGGCGGCATTTTCCTTGAGAATATCTGCTCAGTCTTTCTACTGTGTCCAACCGTATATTTTTGATTTCAAGGGCATCGTTAATAAGTTTGTAAACACTTTCAAACAGCTCCCCTTCGCTTTCGAATTCGCTATCATTAAGTCCAGTGATAATTAATTTTTTTCGAAGTACTTCGATTTCCAGCCGGCAGTTTTCCTTTGTCAGTTTAGAAACTTTGTTTTCCAGTGAAGTGATTTTGTTTTTCATAACTTGATTTTCTGTCTTTAAGTCCTTTAGCTCTTTTAGTATAGCAACTTGGCCATCTTTCAGTTGTTGGAACATTTCTATAACTGATAATGGGCTGGTTGAGCTGGATTGCGAGTCATTTTCGTCAGTGATATCATTAATGTTTTCTTGTATAGGGATTGGCCTTACTTGAGCAGCTGACTGGGAATGCATGTAGTTGTCTATACGTGGCTGTTTGTTGACTCTCCCATCTGGCGATCTCTGCACTCCTCCCATCGTTGTTTGACAGTTTTTGTTGAAAAAGGGCTTCGACTTTTTGGTTTTTACAATAGTTTTGACTATGGACACTTTTGCGGGCTTATTTATTTTTCCTCTCGATTTGTACATTCGCTTGCCTTTAATTTTTAAAGTTAAAAAACTGCCAATTCGATAAATTAATATGCCAATTCAACCTTCCCGCGCCCGAAACTCCCTCCATGTCCTATATACCACATGAAGAACTCGCAAGCATATCAGCTTACGTGTAGCTTACGTGTAATGTATGTAATTCGACATATAAAAAGTGAATCAAGAGTGGGTTTTCGAATAAGCATTTTTGAATATTACAATTAGTAAAAAGTTGAAACCAGATGATGGGATTATAATATTAAAGAACTTGTATACGTAAGTACTATATTATCTAATATGCAATATTATGTAATACCAATTTAATATCCTTTCTGCTCTATCTGATACGCAAAAAGATTCTTCATATAATACTCTGGAAAGGAACACGAGAAAAATACAAGTAATCATCTCTAAAAAAAGTTTAAGGATTGAGCCTGTAGTAAAAAGTAAGTAGGCCTGTATAGCTGCTATATTGGATTGGATCGGGGTATTTGAGTGACTTTCTAAAGGAGAAAGAAGGTTAAAAAGTAAAAAGTAATGGAGAGTTGTAGTGAAGGGGAGAGAGGGAATCTCCTCCTTGCTGGAGATGAAGAAGTAGAAGAGAGAGAAGGAAGGACTGATGTTTCAAGTGATAAATGGAGTTTGCGACAGACGGGAATAGATCTCGTGCAAATCTTGGCATTGGCGACAGAAAGCAAAAGCAAGAGACAGGATCAGGAGTCGAAGGAGGAAGAAGAGTTCAGTGAGCATCTTTACAACTGCAACTCCAGACACAAATGCAATAGTAGTAGTAGTACAGACAGGAATAGCAAGGCTGACTGTGACTGTTCCACAAAGAAAAATTCGGGTGACGCTAGGAATTGTGATTGTGAGCTTAGTGGAGCTGATGGTGATGAGGCTGTCGATGTGAATGTGGCTGGCAAAAGTAGATGTGGATGTGGCGGCTGTGGATGTCAGTGTATACTTCCACTAGTAGACCCTAATCCAATGAGAGATGATGATCAATCAATAAATTCTGTGAGAAAACCTGAAGGAGCTCCTGCTCAAGACTCTAATGGATTAGTTGCGTTTTGGCTAACGAGGCTTAAACTCCGTTCTTCTACTAATGGAATGGAAATCAGGTTTCTTTGTTGTTCTCGGTAAATTCTCCCAACTTGTACTTATTACCTTCTATCCTATTATATCTAGTATATCTATTTATATAGCAAATCCTGTGCGTGTATGCACTTTCGCTTTACTTTATCAGTTTATCCAATTCATTCAGCCACAGAGATGAGATAGAGATAAAGATGAATAGATTAATAAGCAAAACTCCCGACTCCCTACTGAACAATATCATTTTCTTTTCTATTTATCTTTTTACAAGGATTTGTTCTCTCTCCCTCTTTAACTCTTTAATAGCAAGTGGGACTAATCAGCAATATGTATTCAGCGATTTACGAAGACGATATAAATTTACCGTATTTCCTTCAATAGTTCCTTGAGCAAAATTCAATCCATGGGACTTATGTATTCCAAATGTATTATTTTAACCCGGGAGTTTTATAGAAAATTCAATCTCATTTCGATGTTAGCTTTTAATTGCTTAAAATTGGATGTAGTAATCCTTACAGCCCTCTTAACATAATAATTTTAAAACAGACATATTGTAGTGTAACTGTGGACCAAATTAAAATTGGAAATAGACTGTAAATTACTTATGTCAGTCGCATAGCCCAACGCTATGTCCATGTTGGTCCACAATTCCTCTGAAGCATGGCAGATTTAACGTTATACAGATCAATCAATCATTAAAATGTGCGAAAGATATTTTCTAGTATAGCACCGAAAGCCCCCGTGGATTTTATTAGAAAGTACGGTATTCTATACTGATAGGTTTTGTCCATATCTAGGGTGGGTTATAAAGCTAACCACCGAATTTTCCCAAGACAGTCTGACTAAGCAACTCACTATTAAACTTGACTGATGCTAAATATACCAATGAATTGCCTTTGAGAGTCATTGTATTTTCTGGGGACAGCTATATACATAGATCAGATATCAAGGAATTGTATCCTACTACTATTTATGATATTTATTTGTATCCCCAGATTCCTTAGTTACTCTACTTATCAAGAATTTCCCGGAAGTATAAATAGACCATACATAGATACTGTACCATGTATAGTAAATAGTAAATACTTATGCTTTCACATTCTTTCCCCCAATTGGACATATGCGCTAAAACTGGGGAAATAGCCAGCCTTTATCTGTCAAGTACTACAAAGTGATAGGGAAAACTATAAAAAATAATCGATGAAGCCCTGAGAGTCTGCACAATACACGAAAATACATCTATACTATATTCCTAGATCAATTACTCTCTTTTTTGCACATACAGTAGAACAGACCATATAAAAAAGGAGGGAAAGTGCCGAAATGAAAAACCAATAGCTGTTAAATGAAGCGAGAGAAATCGGGACGGCATTCCTATTTCCTATCCTGACACACTACACTTATTGTCAATAAATATGCTCTTATTCCTACAACAATGGAATGCAGGGCAATGTATATTGTGTCTTTATGTAATGTCGTTGCATGTGTCTGTAGTCTGCACTAACTGTACAACTGTAACCCAAGTGTAATATGTACTTTACTTACTTTTGCCAATAGCGATATTATATTTGCTAGAAATCCATAGATGCTTTACTGTTAGGGATTTAAGTACATCTTTAAGTAATGTAACTGCTGCAGCGGAATAGAATGTCTGCGGAATAACTTTGTCCATGTTTTTTATTGGTAGTTTATGTATTTCCTGGAGAAAGTACTAATATTTAGCCCAGTGTATGTCGTATGTGTGTATGTATTGCTTCTGTGTAAAAACTACAAGTGGAAGGACAGCACACTAAAAGGCAGCAGAAAAGAGATGGAGAACATTTCCAGCGAAGATAAAAGAGTTGGCTTTGGCTTTGAGAGAAAAGTGTTCAGTTACGTTAGCCTGGATATCTGAAATCTGGGCTTGGACGTATATTTAGCGTATAAATAGCACAAATGTGAAATAGTTACTTTATATAAATGGGCTGGACTGGAGTATAGTAAAAGTAGAAATGATATGCTTATATCCTCGTAACTGCAGATATCTATAATAATAAATGAATAACATACCTATACGTAGTCAATCAAGTCACATCTATCTTTAATTCAATGTGTCCTGTCTTGTCTTGTCCCAGGCTGTCCTCAGCATACAGTACACTTTTAAGGTTCCTCTTACACTTCTGCAAACTTTTCATCATGGCCATGGTCGGATTGGTTTCGTTTTAGTTACCCCTTTCACTTAAATTGGAAAGTGATGGGGAACGTGTGCCAATTCCGATTTTTTCGCTACATTAATTTTTGCTTGATTTTGCTCTGCATTTTTATTTTTTATGTACTTAGTAACTACTTACCAGTACCAGCCTAAGTAAATAACTAATGCCTATGTACATATGGTACAGCATACGTGATAATGATAATAGTGAGTTGGCTCAACATCAGCTTCTTGACAAAGTCTGAGATTAATCCAATGAGAAATGTGTTTGCTGAACAAATAAACGTCAATAGAGATTATTGTCCCAAGAAGAAAGAACATCATTTTTCGTTTATCAGTTCATGGCAACAATAAGTAAATACTTGAAGACATTAAACGTGGTGGTGTCGGTGTGGCATAAAAGATTATGTGTGGTCTGGTATGTATAATAGCTATTACATAAGTAAGTGTTGTCATGTGGGTGATTTCAGTTTATAAAAATAAATAAATGGATTTATAATTTATTTTCAGTACAACATGGCTGGCCATATTCTTAGGACAAATGTTGTCTGGTATTCTGTGCGTGTCCGCAATAACCAGCGTCTACCTCACTGATTTGTACAACATTCACGTTCCGAACGGTAAGGGATTTCTGCCCTCACTCCACTTTCATTCTTGTACTCTAAGTATGTATGTATGTATATTTCGGGATCTATGCTACCGTCTCCAAAAACCAAGTCCAAGTCCCAAACTTTTCCCTCATGCACTGCACTGCTATCCCATTCTACATAAAATCCTAAAGTATATCTGAACTATATCCTCCTCCTTCTTTCCGTAGGACATTGCATTAGTTTTCTTTACATGTATTGCTACTTCACTACATATTCTGTTGCATTGCTGCCTCTATTATTATCTTATTCTCTCCTCCTCTGCAACCTGTCTCTAAGTATTACGTAGATAATGTCCGGTGTAGTCGTAGTCCTGCTTTTTTCCTTACTAACTGCATATTTACTTACTGAATTCATCCTTATAGAAAAGTTCTCTAAATACGGGCGGGTGTATTACAGGCACATATACCAAATCACGGAAATTCATTTAAGAGTTCAAAAAACCTACTGTAAGAACTAACTGTAATCTAATATTAGTACGTACTTATGCTCCATAAATAAAATACTAAATATTGTATTTTATGATGTCTTTTAAATAAGAAATGCCTATTTACTATCGTATTATTGTATATTTATGTATCAAAAACCATGATTAGTAATGCCCTACCAATTTCTAGATACAATTATAAATCTCTGGTCAAATTTACAAATATTAGTACAAGTAATATTGCCATTTCCAACGATTTGGAGTCATAAATATCCTAGGCGTGCTTATAGGTATTATAAGTTAAGAACTACGGGTATGTACCGATGGACGTGGATATCTTATTTATAATTCTTTCTGTGATACGATACTTAAATATGTATATGTACAAGTTTCCGTTTCGCGATTTAGATTCTGTATTCCTGTAGTGTACTAGAGCACACTCGCAAATACGTAGGAAGTCGAGTTAAGCTAAGTGAAGTCTGTAGGTATACAGTACAGAGTACTAGCAAGGAAGTTTACTTCCTTGCAACTTACTTACAAGTAAGTTCCCTTATATTTAAGCAACTAATTTTACTATGTACATGTACCTAAACTAATATATAGTAGAAAGTACAACACGACATCTTCTTTAGAGGCCTTCTTAAATGCTACAGATATTTTAAAAGTACCTTTAGCCTAAATGCCTAAATTCCACCACGAAGAGACCAAACCGCTGGCTCCCATCATTTTTTGCCAGGCTAGACTTAACTTTCACTGAAGTAAGTATACATATTATAAGGCTCACGCCCCACGATCAGTTTCCCCTTGCCTTACTTTAGTTACTTAAGTAACTTTCGGGTTGTTCAGGGTCTGCGGTTTATAGTATAGAATCGACCGTGCGTATAGGAGTCATCAACTCCAAAGAATATTTATGCAATACATTACATTACCTACATATAGTAGATAATATCCTATGGTTTTAGTATATACAATAAATGCAGTAGTCTACAGTCTACAAGTGTACAGTGATCTCTTAAAACTAGAGAAATGTGAACTTCCATTATCTGTGTACTTATGTGTTGTATTTTATCCAGATTTTGCATTCTGTTTGCATAACATCATGCAAAACTTATCTTTATGGATTTACGTATGCAGAATTCCATTCCTTTTCCTAGTTATCTGCATCTCTTTCTCCGATAAATTATATAGCATACATAGCCTAAGTACTGTATGCTTAGCTTCAATGTACTGCTACAGAACAGAAACAGCATAATCTCTTCCCCTCCTTTCTGTTGTGTAAAATTATTTATTGTATACAATATCAGTACAGTATGTACTGTACTATTGTACTAGGATTTCCTATGTATTCTACAATCCTTAATTGACCCACGTACAATATTTCATGGAATTCGCTCCAGCTATACTTTTATCTGTATATGGGGGGAAACAAAGAGATTCCAAAATAACATTATGTAAAGGTACAGGACTAGGACAGATGTGAATTTGGAGAATCAATGTAATGTAAGCCGTAAGTAGGCATGAGCAATATCACTACAGAACAATGCACAAAATGTGAACTACCTACCTACCTACATACGGGAACAGAGGATAGAATCCCAAACTACTACCTTGCATTATTGCTTTCGAGCAATTCCTTGAAATAAAGTTTCGATTGCAACTCCTACCGGTGTATATGTGTACCCCAGCCGATTTCCAGGAGTTATATACCTAAGTGCGTCATTGGCTTTGTAAAATACACAGAATAATCACATATTATTACCTTTTCAAATCCCTTATAGTACAGATGGTAGTACTATAACGTATGCGTTAATATAAAATTGGGAATTGGGATACCTAGAAGCTCAAATTGCAGTTCTTGTAAATGTAAATTTTTCCATTTTTCTATGCAATTTTTTTGAATGAGAATTTTACGCTTGAAGCCTTGACATTTATCTAGAAGGTAGCTGTATGTGTACACTTACTATTTAATGTATGTGTCTTTGGCTCACAGTATCACCAAACACAAGGAACGAGCTCTATTTTTCCTACTGATTTTGTTTGTTGAAGAAATTTAATCGCAGTCAGTTAGTTTCATTTCACGGAGCAAGCTTATTCTAAATCTAGGTAAATTGATTAAATTGCATTGAATGTTGTAATAAGAAATATTCGTTTTTTTTGCGAAAGACATTTTTACTAAAACCAGCAAAACCCATTGACGCTTCAAAAATTACGCTCATCTTGATTACTTATTATTATTATCAAAAAGTGGCAAAAATGGGATTTACAGTATATCTTAAGGAATTATGTGCCTATTACACATGTACAGTGGATTCGTACTTTCAAGGGGATAAAGTGGAATATCCTCTCCCAATCAAATTTAAGTTACCATTCTAAGTAAAGAAAGTGTAGGAAACATGTATGTAAGTAAGGGTATTGGTTTTCTTTTGATAGTCGACTTTATTTAAGAAATGAGCAATACATACCTTAGTGCACGAATGCGTATGCACATTCACCATATTTATTTAAAGAATAAGTCGCCAAGTTATACTTCGCTCGTGGATGAGGGAAGAGACTGTGGAGAATTAGAATTGTAAAAGCAATTATTTAAATGAAGTGAAAGTTGTGAATTTCTTACTGTTTGTTAGGATTTTCTGGCTGGAATAAAAAATAATAATGCTCCACAGTCGACAAGATGATAGGAGTGTAAAGGGTCTTGTGTTAGCTAAGGAATATGCATTGCTATTCCCGATTCCCTTCCCTACTTAACATAATGTTTCAAAGAGGAGAGAAGCGTTGCAAATAGAATGCGGAAGGAAGAAGAGAGGTACAAGTACAAGTGATAATTTGATCCTCATGCCATAAGGAAGATTTCCTCAGTTTCTTTCTCTCTAGACAGATATCATATCGTTATATACTTATGTATATACTTAACATTCTATTCTTCGTCTGTTACACATGAGGATTTGTAAGTAAAGAAATTCTATATCCTTCATTTCATCCTTAGGTAAGAAAGTATGTTATACAGAATACGCACTCATATCTACTGTAACTGATACTCATATGATAGTAAATATATTAGCCTACACATGAAATGATGCCAGGTCATGCAAGCATGCTGACATTTTTCTATATCTAGTATTGTGGTCATATTATTGCATTCGTAGCTATGAAGCGACTACATACTAGTACAATTATATATGTCAGTGTCAAATTCTGCTTCCTAATTTGAGAGGCAAATGTCTAGGGTATAATTGCATCTAAGTATTTACTACAAAGGAATTTTTCATATTATTCATACTGCTAGTATATTGTACTATATGCTCATTAAAGCAACAAATAACTTTATTTTAAACATTGATATATTTATTTACTGAATATTTATTATATACACTTACGTGCCTAGAAACTTTATTTAGTAACTGAATTTTTAAATAATATAATTAACAAGGTAGATGAAATGAATCCTGTAGGTAAATACTAATTCTAATTGTGAATATATGCCTGTATTTCCATTTTTAAAACAAAGTTCATGAACCAAATGCAATGTGGCTTGTAATTGGATTTCATATTTGGGAAAATATTTTTTGGAGTAATTTCTGGCACCTAAATAAAATGAAGAGGTAACAAAAAGGGTAAGATAAAAGCTACTACTAAATGTAGGACCTGAGATATGATTAGCTAACGAGTACCTTTTGACATGTAGTAATAATCTGACGCTGACATATATATAGATACTACACCTAAATACTTGCATAAGTAGAAATAGCGTAGGAAAAGCTCAAAGCAATATTTGCTCGCAAGAAGTTGTCTGAAGAATCGCGTAATGCTTTGGAAGGGAATTCGACAAATGGGATTTTCCTAATATTGAATATTTTATATTTGCATTGCAGTGAACTGAAACTGACTCTTATACATATGTACTCATATTATATCCCACTACTTACTTACAATTCTAAAGTACTACAATGCGTATGATATGATCCTCCATATAGTATGTTACGCATTTTGGCTGAAACATTTTCTTTACTTTTAGGCACATTATAAATGTTATGGCATGGCTATATATATGTACCTAGCTAGGGATATGAGGATATGACTGCTGTTCTTACTTGCATAGTTTCTGGTCTGAAAACAAGCTAGATTTTCATTCCCCAACTTATATAATGCACTTTTCTCAATACTTTGCTACTTGGTTTTTGGTGTAAACTTGTCTTTTCTCTCACAATGTTCAGATGTAGATGGGAAGTATACTGTAGTTTCCAAAGTCTATTGTACAGTAACAGTTTCTGTATATCTGTACCTACCACAACTACGGGCACGTATAATGGAAGAGGAAAATAGCAATTTCCTCAAGTTACTTACATAAATTCGGAAATTCAAAAGGAAAACTTTTCGAACTGAATTTACAAGGAAAGTTGTCGAATTGAGGGCGATTGTGTGAAGTGTGTAACAAGTTGAATCAGAGTTTACCATAGAATTTCACACTTACTCTTTGCTCTACACGATATGAGATTCTACTTTACAATTAGCTTCTCATTTGAAACATGAAGACACTTGAATTGAATAATATATTCGTATTAATTATTTACATCTTACTTCAAACACCATACAAAAACCCTAGGAAATTTTCTACAGTAGCAATGTAACTACATTCTTACATTAACCAGTTACAATATCTATGTAAGTGATATATCCTATATTCCTGAGACACAAAAGGTGGTAAGGTACTGATAGATTCGCATATAAAATTTTATCCTACTTTCCCCGTTAAAAGATATCAAACAGATTAAATTACGTAGTATCATCATAGCTTCAAAATGTCAAGTTACATAATTTATGAAACCTGACAAACCATACACAATAAAAATTCTTCAGAAATGATGTTCATATCTGTAATTTAATTCTCTTAATGGGCCATTACTTTACAAAGTAAAGAAATTATGGATATTGCAAATTGCAATCTATTTATTACATACATACATAAATGAAATCTAGCAGAAATGTACGCACATTATACGTAAAGCTTGATGTAATTCCAAGAACCTATCTTAAGTTTCCATTGTAAATAGATAACTAATCGTCACCAATAATTAGTAGTGTGAAAATGAAGTATATTAGTATTTGCCTGGAAAGGGCGAACAATCTCCCGTTTTGTAAAGAATTTTCAAAAGTGAGACCACAAATTGTCATTTTTATCTTTCTACTTCACTCCCAACTGTGAATATAAAACTAACACTTTTCCCTGCCCGGAAACTATATTCATGAGTAGAGGAATAATTCCCTTTGTTTCATTGTGCACATTAAAATTATGAACAAGTCACAGTTACAAGTTGAGTTTGGGATAAGGTTGAGGATCAGAGCTCGTTACCTAACATGTATTGTATAGTTATAGTAAACTATATGCTACAAAGGTTTATTTTGGAAAGTTTCTTGTTTTGCTTTGCCTTTTGTCCTTCCTTGGATGTTATTTAACTATTTAATCCACCAAGTTTATATAATACATACTAGAAGGCTACGTGCATGAAGTAAAGTTAAATATGAAACTATGGCTTTTCTCAGTAGACGACTCTTTATCCTCCATATAGTCATTTTGCTAGATTCGAAGTGTAGTTGAGAACATGCACATAATAATATCTGTACAATACACAACAGACCAGGCCATGTATTCTGCTTTGAGATATATCCAGAGTAGGGTTGTAGAGCTGGCTAACTATATGTAAAGAGTGGAGCGCATAAGAAAAGAACAATGGCCAATTAGTGTAGGAGAGCAAATTGAAACAATAAACTTAGTTAAGTTAGTCAGAGAGAGAGGAGGAAGGGAAAGAAGATTCTTTCCCATACTTTTCTTTCTTATCCTGAGGCAAAGAATGAACCACACCAGAGTGATCACACTTGTATTACAAGGAAAGCGTTATGTTACACTTACACTTGTAGGGAAAAGGGAACAAGGAGAAAGTAAGAGAAGTAAAAGTGAAAGATGGACTGGTATGTACCAATCTGCGTCAACACCAATCGTCAAATTCTCATGAGAAAGTCTTGAAAACATTTCTGCAACAAAACCATTCTGTGATAAGCAACTGCCACAATTTCTAACCAAAAGTCAGGCACATTTTTGCGCAGCAAAAAAGTATCAAGTAATTTTGCACAATTTGGCGCGTTTTGGTTTTGCAATACTCTAAAACAATAAAGAAATATAAAAATACTAGAAGAAATTTGTGAAATTTTTCTCAGTTACTACTTTTGAGAAGGGGCTTGATAATGGCTGTACTATTTTATTATACTGTAGTGTATTAGCAAGTAAGTAATCACTAGAAGGGAGAAAGCTATAGCTACTAACCCATTTGTACCTTGAGCAGAATGCTGGTTTCCTTTCCTTTGTTGTCTTACATAATATTATTACTTTCTCCAGTCCCCCTTTACTCTCCATGAAGTATTTTCCGTCTTACTGTACATTTCCCAGTGTCTTACTGCTTACTCTGCCTTGCCTATTTTGCCTGGGTGACTGTGGTTTCCTTTATCGAGTCAACTAACCGTTTTGTAAATTTAATCTTCTGCTCTGATCTTAAATGAAAGTGAAACTCAGAACTCCGTGTGATTCTTCATTAACTTTTCTGTACATTATTATCCATAATAATATCTATTGTGTTTTGCTGTTATGCAATGTTATAATGTATAAATATAAATATACTTATGTTTATAATGACTTTCTTTTACAGCTCAAAACTTTGCCTTCTATCTAATGCTGGCTGGAGTGTTTACCACAATTCTGGCGTGTCGTCCTGCCGAAAGGAATTTATTTCCGGTGCTGAAAATGCGTGGGTGGAAATACGCCATAGTGGCACTAGCAGACGCCGAGGCTAATTTCCTCGTTGTTAAAGCATACCAGTTGACAACACTCACAAGTGTTCAGGTACACTAATGAAATAAATATTTTCCCACTTTTCTTTTGTCCCAAAGAAATACTCAACAAGAATGTCCACAACCTACTTTCGACCTACTTTCGTTATGTTTATACAATGTTGGTCCTTTAACTATTTTCTTTGTTCACGTCGGGCTTCGGAAATCTTCCGGGCATTTAAAAGCTTTCCTTCCTTCCGATTCTTCCGAAATAACCTCACATCCCAATGTTGTATAGTAAAAAATAAATACTTTCCCACTATTTGAATATGAAAATGTTTAAATCAATTTTAAGTAAAAATGTTTGCACCATTTTTGGTTCGAAAACATAAATTCCTTCCCGAAATTATTGTCCTACTTATTTTAGGGTCGTAATATCGGCAGATTTTCGAACCCCGTAAATTGTACACAAGAGCACAAGCATCAACAGATTGGAAACGGCTCGAGCTGGAGCCTTCTCTACTGTGCTCTGTTTTCAATTAGTTTAATAGAAGTTTTTTGTTTTAGTTATTGGATTGCTTTTCCATCCCGACGGTATTATCATTGTCTTGGCTCGTTCTTCGCATCCGATACAAAGTTGCTCATATTTTGGGAGTTTCTATTTGTCTCTTGGGAGTTTGCTGTCTCGTTTGGGCTGATATTGAAGAAGGACGCGCTATCGGACCAGGTTAATTAATTTCAAATTAATTACAACCTTTTACACAGACAATTACATTCTGCTTCCCTACCCACACTACACAAGAACTAACTTCCCTTTAATCATTTTTATCTCCTTTCCCCATGAAATTCATTTCGCTCGGGTGCATTTACTATTTAATTTGTTGTGTACTTGTTTGTGTGTTCACAGGGAAAGACCGCTTTCTCGGAGACATGCTGTGTTTGTCAGGTGCCTTTTTATACGGAGTCTCTAATGTAGCTCAAGAGTTCGTTGTCAAAACTTTCGATATTGTCGAGTTCCTAGGAATGGTTGGACTCTTCGGGAGTTTTGTCACCGGAGCGCAAACGTAAGTTATTAATTGTGTTTCTTCATATTTATTTTTAACGTAGAGTAGGTACACATACTTTTTATGGATTATTTTTGCTTTCTCTTTTTACATATAAATACCGTTTAGAACTTTCACAAACACTTTCACTTTGAGACAAAATTTCATTCATGGTTTGTACAAAATGTTTTTCGAACCCAATTTCCAATTACACAACTTATTTATTAAACATTTATTAAACTCAACGAATTTCTCTTTTGATAAATTACCTTCAAGCCCAAGGAAAGAGGAAAAGCTCCAGAAAAGGGAAAAGTCTTGACGAGTAAATCAGCATTTAGATACGTAATATGGCTACACGCATAAAATTGACTCAAATTAAAACAACTATAAGCAGTCAAGAATGCTTTTGTGCAAATTGTTAATTTACCAGTAAGTGCGCACCCGGGTGACATGCATAAGGGTACTAAAAATGAACTCATTTTCAAATTACCTACTAAACAATATTAATTTTTCTTACCAATGTACACAATGTATATAAGGAATATTTCCTACAGCTAAAGTGCGTATCGTATGATTCAAATGGGAGAATATTTATCACAATTATTGTTAATGTGTAACTACATTAGTTCTATAGTGTTTTAGAGTTAGTTTAGTATGTAAACGTATGTATTGCGTTTTGGAGTCTCTCTAGTCAGTCGTTCTAAATGTAAATTTGTGTAGCCGTTGCCGTTGCGTTACTTACCGGTTAACTGCAAAGTGTAACGTAGCATGGGACAAAGCTTGATTTGCAATTCTCTTCTAGATAGACAACAGGAACTATATATACATAGAAAGATGAGGATTGAACATCTACAGTGTATTTTAGACAAAGTTGGCGTTGCTTTGCCGCAATTATGCAAATTTCCTTCGTTATATTTGTAGCACTTATATAATATACTTATATCTTTATTACAGAGTACTGCTGGAATATTCTGCAGTTACCGAAGCAGATTGGGCTGGACCGTCAACTCCACTTCTACTTCTCTTGGGATTTGCAGCTGCTCAATTCTCATTCTACTTCCTGGCAGCTATTGTTATAAAATTGTCCGGTGCTACTGCATACAACATGTCCATCCTCACTGCTGACTTTTACTCGCTCATTGTTGGCATTTACCTTTTCCAGTATAAAGTAAGTTCATAGTGAAAGTAAACTAAACCAAACCACTTGTGCAGCTGCAATGCTATGATAACTAATAAAACTCCTCGAAAATAAATGTTCTTCAGGAAATCGGGATATTATGAACCATTATTGGGAAATAGATAGATAAATAAATCAGTTTTCTAGGAGTAAATCAACAATCTCCTAACTAAACCGTGACATTTGTTGCTCGCTCCTGGCAAAAGTTTTACTCCGTCTTTCCAACTCATTCAATATACAATTACGTACTATCTATCAAGATAGATCTACAATCTAGACTATTGTTTCTCCTATCCCAATAAATACTTACTTTGAGATTTTTGCTCCTTATAACTTTGTATTTATGCCTATTCTTAGTATATTGCGTAGTTATTCTACCCGCAGCAGTATTAGGGTTTCAGGGAAACTTTGATTTGCTCTACGTTAAGTTAAGTTTTCTGAGCAAATGTACTTACTTACTTTAGTTATCTGGAATTGTCAGTAGTCAAGTCAGTGTTAGAGCAATAAACAAAACTTAAACTCAACCCAAAACCCCATCTTTTGCTTGTGGGGTAGGTTCAGGTTGGGAAAAATATTATTTAGGTATATAGTGTTTGGGTGGATTTTAATGAATTCTGAGAAGATTGCTAAAGGCGTTTTAAATGAGAAAGTAGAATCAAATTTTTAATGAGTAATTCCAATTGAAAATTAGTGACACATTTAATTGTAAATTCATTTTTAATGGAGTAGGACGTATTTTGGATTGAATTGGGTCTACAGTTCAGATTTCCCCTATTAGGGTTGGACTCGAAAAAAATTAACCCATTTTCTGCTCTAGACAGTACTTGTAGTACATTAGATTGCATTACATGAGAAAAGGAAGTGAGTGAGTTTGACTTGAGTTGAGTTGCCTTGTGGAAACTGAGAATTGCCGAGGGACTAACAAAGTTTTCTCTTCTGTTCTAATTTCAGTTCCATGCCTTGTACTTCCTTTCCTTCGTATTGGTGATGACTGGAGTGATCGTGTTCTCCATCAAACCTACACTTATCGCATCAGATATTTATAGGTAAGTTTTACTTTTATTTTATTTACCCTTTCCCTTTCGTTACGTTAACTATCTATCCAGGTCTGAATTGTGTACTGTACATATTACATACAAGATCGTATCGTTACGCATCACATGGTTTATCGTTCTTTAAAAATATAAGCCAACAAAATATACGATATCAACAGCAAAGCAACCAAAGCTAAGCCAAAACCAACCAAAATTAACTTCTGATATTTTAGAACTTTCGCAATTCAAGCTGAACAGAAAAGAAATGAACAGAACACTTTCCCGTTTTATTATTCCATCTAACTGCAAGTACCTACCTATACATACCTTATTTACTACAATGCTACAGAGAGATAGAGAGAGAGTCTTGACTACTTACGAGTGTTGGAAAGTGTATCCAATACAATTTTTTATCTTTCTCCATTCTCGGCTTTCTCTTTTACTTTTCACTTTTAAGGTCAAACCTTTGAGAAAAAATTATATAAAGGGAAACGTTAAGTTCCCGCTGAGACCTTCTACAGTGTTGCTGTTTATATAACCTCCTCAAGAGCTTCTTCAAACTTTATGTCCTACGTATTATATTATTATTATATATTTGTGGGTGGAAGTACTTAAAAGTATATACCATTTTACATTGAGAACTCAAAGTACCTAGTATGTGTATAAGATACAGTATATATGTCGGGGACATAAAAGTCATAATAAAGTAACCCTATAGTCACAGCAGTGCAAATCCTTGTTCAAATGTCCTTTTATAGAAATGTAATTAATATTAAAACAGTCATAATCGTGGCGCCGATAAAACATTGACTGGTTATTTATCAATTCTGGCTCGGAGAAAGTCTTAAATGGATTTTCAATGTAAAAAGAGAAAGCAATGTGATTTCTACTAATGCTTTTGATAGGAAATAGTTCTAAATTTTCGAAAATTTATTGTATTATTCAAAATATTCATGGAAAGTGTCTTAAAATTCAAAAAAAAACTGAAAAGAAAATAAAACAAAAATATGCAGTGCATGGACTAGTAGCGGCGTAATGGTGTTTAAAGTAAAAGGAATGCAAAAATGAATCGTTGTGCGCCTACGACATATGTATACTATTTACGAAGGTTCATTTATAGTTTGCAACATAGCTATACTATATAGTAGACACTAAAAATATAAAGTGGGAGTAAATAATGTACCTACTTTACGCTGCAGTAGATTTGAGTGGACTTGCCTCGGCTGAAATGGACTGAACATGCATTCTCTAGTATTATAGTCTGCCGCTCGATTTCTGCGGTTTCCAGACGTATAGTTATAGCCAACATCAAATAGAAATCTTCTTTTCTTTGATGCTTTCTCGGACCCTTTTACAAATAGCAAGGCTTCGTAGCAAATTGTCAAAGTAGTAAGTAGTAGTATAGGTGTAGGCAGTGAGTGGAGGGCACGGTACTACTTTACCTAATAAACTAACCTTACTTATTCGTCTGTGACACTCTATTTCTATGTATAGCGAGACATTTTTACTTTCTTACACAATACATAGGATAGGTACTAAGAGGAAGCCCCTATGCCCTATACTAATGTACCCATATAATACTTATTTAAAATACAATCCTAAAAAATAACATTATACTCTATCTTAAATATAAATTATATTTTAGTTACCCGCTTCTCATGTCTGAAGATACTAAAGTACCTATTTCATGTCTTGAGACGAGAACCTTTACAAAAGTACGGTACAAAATGTACAAATGGAGAGAAATGAAGCAGGGTAATGTATAAATAGCATCAGAAATGAGAACACTTAATAGTGGGAAAAGGAAAGTTTAAAGAAAAAGTCGGGGAAAGGGAATTTCTAAAGAGGAGGGCAGAAAAAGCAGTACTTTCTTTTTCTTGTCTTGTCCTTCCACAGAAATATGTTTTGAATCGTCCTATACTGAAGACAGATCGAAGAGATAGATAGTTAAGTAGTGTAAGCAGTAGGATGTTTACTTTGTGTATTTTTGTTGGGATGAGAGTGGATCTAATGGAGTGGCTTTGTGACGTGTGTGATGTGATTTAAAGATCTCTGACTCGAGAGCACACGACCACAGTTGATTTAGAGCTGATGGCTTCCACACCGCCGCCTTCATTTCCCTTCCAGACTCCTTCCGGTGGTGGCTGTGGTGTTAGTGGGAATACGGGGCTCATGGAGAACTCTTCACTCATTGGAGATTCGCCAAGGCTGTCCAACTCAAGTTGTGATGTCGTCATGCAGACTGGCACTGTCTCCAATCATGTCAGAAGAAATGACAGGGGATGCTATAAAGAAAATAAACATGTGAGTTCTATGTAATCTCATTCTATAAATAGGTACATACCCTTACTACCCGAAAATCTACACTAGTATACAAACTACATTAGCAGATTGTATTTTTTTTTGATTATGTATTTATTGTCTCCAATTCAGACTTTTCTGGACACGAACATAACTTTCTCTACAAAACATGCCGTACATGTCCTTCTAAATCCGCCTTAGTCGTAAACTTTCTCAATTCTAAACTAAATCCGTCTTATTTGCTAAAAACTGTCTAAATTTCTAATTAATACATACTTACTAATGGAATAAGGCCTAATCTTCTAATAAGTTTAGGCATACATTATCACAGGACGGATTTAGAATTACAGGAATAGTAATTAATTCAGTTTATATGGACATTTATTTAACGAATTAGAATTTTAAAAAACCGTTCAATTTTATTCCTTAATTTAATTATATTATTTGTTATATTGGAAAAGTAGGTCAAGTTCTGTTGCGTACGTATTAGCGAGAAAAATCTATGTCTGACATTTTCCTATGCATCTTGTGTAAATGGGGCTTACCTGTATGACATGGTCACTAATTATTAAATATATTAAACTTATTTTTTTAGGTTTACGAAACTAATGGACAAACATACATGATTCCAGAAGATGATGTTTGTTAAATGATCCAGCCAACTTAGACATATTTATAATTACAGTTACAAAACATTTTATAACATTTATCCATGTGTTTTCTTTTCTTATTAATAAAAATTAAAAACTTTCATAGTCCAAATAAGAATAATGCCCGGCTAAGTTGTTAAAATAAATGTTATTGACTATTTTGCGTTTTCGTGTGGTAAAGCGATATCTGTAAGTAAAATAAAATAACTTGAAGCGTTTATACTTACGATAAATAAGGGTATTATGCCAAAAAATACTAAAATATATAGTGTAATTTAAATTTAAAAGTAATTTTAACTTGAAAAAGAAACTATTTATACTTACTGTAATACTACTTGTTATACTCATACCATAGGGATGTCTTTTGCCATCATTTTACATAAACAATAATAATAATTATTATCTGAATAAAGCTGTGCTTTCTTAAGAGTTTGGGATAATAGTTTTTATTTATAGGAAATTACAAGACTAGTCAATATTTCCTTTACGTTAAAAGATCAAGCAATCTCATCACATCATCTCGGACGATGGAGGAAGGACTATAAAGACTACCAAGGTACAATATGTATAATATAGATAGTAAAAAGATCAAAATTTATTCTTCAGGGTAGCAGCTTCAGAAAAATGGGAGTACTATATATAAATAGTGGATATATCTGTAGTAGTACAAATACTTTACATAACTTAATGGAGGAAAAGGGCATTCAAATAGAAAGTTGTAAACGGAGATAGAGAGGGAAGTTGGTAGTTTATGTTTCTCGTGAGGTTGAAGTTGAAGTGAGAAGGAAGGAGTATGCAAAGGAATTTAGATTTAGCCTAGCCAACCGAGTGAAGTGTGAGATGAGATGACCATTGGACAGAAGAACCCAGTTTTATCCTTAAGGAAGACGAAGAAAAAGACAGAGACGACAAGAACAGCGACACGAAAGCAAGGAGTCCAGTCCAGTTCGTCCACGTCTTTGTTTTCTTTGCGAGTCGAGAGATGTGATTTAAAGTTGATGTCTACTGTCTACAAAGTCTCTCCTACTTTAGAATTCCTTTTCTTCTTTTTCCGCTTCTGTTACTTCCCATTTGTTTACCTATGTGCAAAACTACTACATCTACTCGTACATACATAATGGCGTACTATGCATAGTAATAATATATGTCGTTGGCAATCTCCATTAGACAACAAAACCTTTCTGCTTACCTATTGTTTATAATTCAGTTATATATGAACGTACGTACATACATGATTTTTCACTGCAGATTTTTTGTTTTTGCAATAAATTACTAAATGTTAAATTAAGGTGACCTGGATATGGGTTTTTTGAGACTAGAGAAGCTAATGTAAACTTCTGGCCCTCATTCAGCTCACAATTATGAATTGTTAAAAGCTGCCGGCAACTCACTGGAAATTTAATACCCTTAATTAATTTTGGACTTCAAATCTTCTAGATATTCTAGATATAATCTTCTAGCTATTTTTGTAGATGAAAATAATCGATTCATAAGTGGGGGCCACAATTTGCGTTTGTTTCCCTATAGTCTCAAAAGACCCATATCCAGAGGTCACCTTAATTCATTACTTACTATTTATCTATTAAATTATTGCTACCGCTGAGATATACAAGTCTGAATTAATGCACACATCTAAATATTATGAAAAATGGAAGTAGAAAATGTATACCTAATAAATACATCGAAGTCTTCCCACCAGAAAGGCAATTTTACCTACGCCTACGACATATATACCTACCACTGAATGTATGTATAATGTACATACAAATGTTATTCGTAGGTAGGTAGCTACTCTTTTTGTTAACAAACGTGCATTTGTACTTGTACACAGTAAGTTTAGTAGTTGAAGAAAGGCAGGCTAACTACTCAACATTCAGCTCTCGTTTCCTTCTGACTGACTTTACTTGAAAGTGCACTCTAATTGGGTATTTTGGAAATCAAGGCGAGTTAACTCAACTCAGCCAACGCAAAGTTAACTTAACATAACTTGACTTTTACTGAAATGAAGTGAAAGCACGAAGTAGTGTAAGTATAACTAAGTATCTCACATTCAACATTCATACTAAACACAGTACCACTACTCTGCCATTCTCTTCTCATGTTTATGTATGTATTTATACGTAGTACTTACTACTTACCTCACTCTCTTCTAAATACCAATGATCTGACTCTTACCTTAAATGTTCAAAGAAGAAACTACAGCATAGCGTTAAGAGAGAACTTTCCTGTTTCTTCAAACCAAAAAGCAAATCTCTGATTGCTCTAACTCTCGGTTTCCTGATTTCATAAAATTCTCACGTAACAAACAGGAAAGTCTTCACTTTCCAGCATTTCTGATGAAGTGGCCTGCTTGCTGCCTTTTGATACATTATAAACTACTCTACGGAGATCAAGTATTTATTTAGATACTTATACGCATAGTGAAAGCAACTTACAAAACAAAACTACTTAAAAATGCACTCTTCATTATTATCAACGCTAAAATAATAGCGACCAGCATTTTAATCGCTATTAAGTCAAAATATAGATATTAAAATTACAAATAAATATGGAAACGTTCTCATAATGTTTGTTCAGAAATGAATACATTTTTAAATTGCTGAAGTTAGCATGCATGTACATATATAATTATTGGATCACCATGCTTTCAAATTGGTATTGAAATAAGATATTTGTTACTTATCTAAGGGTGAACAGTACAAAAAATTAAGCCATTTTAGTACTCATGGAAGTATAGCCCGATAAAGGAAAGTGAAAGTAATCAAACCGAAATTCGAGTACATTAAATCGAAAGAGAAAATAATATATCTTACAACTAAAGAGTAGAACGGTGAACATTGTTATGTCGACCCGATCTTTGTATTGAAGACCAGTCCAGTTCCACTTCTTATAATTAACGTCTTCCTTAATGACTGCTATTATTACGTAGGAGAGTAGTTCTTCGGTAAGGCTTAATAGCACACTGGCGAGTTAACTACTTTCTTTTGTTGCTTTCACTCTTTTAGTATTGCTTTCACTCTGCCATGTACATTGTCTTGGTTTATATACCATTCTATTTCACTACTTTCACTTTCACTACTATGTAAACTGCATTGGAAAACTAAATAACATAAAATACAACACAATAACAAACAATAGTCACCGAAATAACTTTAGCGAGGATTGGAAACATGCGACTTAAACTAAAGTGCAGCATATAAGGAGAAGGAAAAGAATGTCGTCCTGTCCGACAAGGTCCATAAGCTACCGTGCCAAAAGGAAAACCAGAGCCAAACTAAACTACATAGTAAGGAAACTAAAATTCAAAATACCAAACAAACGTTTTCCCCACTTTTTACATAATGAAAGTAAGTAACTTTCTTTTCTGTGTATTTGTATCACAGTATACATATGTACAGGGCAGTTAGTATAGATTTTCTTTGCATTTTAACAGTTTCGTATATGTCGTAGACAATAAAATCGATCCCGGATTAATGCCACATGGTTACAAGGGCCAAACTTTATTTCTTGCATGAAAATGTCGATGACTCGTTCATTTCATTTCTCAAATTAAAAAACTTTAAAAAGTTGGATCGATTTGTTTAACTTTTTAAGGATATTTCATTTCTGACTCATGCATAAAAAATGGTACATACCCATACAACGCTCAGTTACTTTAATTTGTAAGTTTTTGAATTATTTAAGGGCCAAAACTTTTTCTAACTTAACATGTGTATGGTAAAGCGTATTAATTCATAGACCACAGTGCAACATTTTCGCTTTGTAACTTTTGCAATTTTTAAATTTTTACAAAAATGTTGTCTTCGTGAACGGTAGATCATTTGCTTAGGACACATGTATTGTAAGTAGGGGAAAGTCAACTTTAGTTCATACAACTAGTTCAAACAATATACTGTATGTACACATGTATAGTACTTACATTACATTAGAGAGTTTGCACTGTTATAGATAAGTAAGCTTTTCTTGCTTAACTGAACATTGTTTTCTGCTCTTGTTTTCTTGTTCCTCCCGACATGACGCTGCTGCTGGCTTGACTAACAGGCTATGGCATCGCATTATAATAACAGTGTGCATTAAACAAGGCTTGTGAATGTTTGCATTCCCCAATTCCAGTGTAGGAGTTGAGAGATTTTATCGGAGTTTTAAGGAAAGTCAACTACGATAACGGTAACCATAAGAGAGCGGCCTGGAAAAAATATCGGAGTTTTTTCAACCGTAAAAATTCAATTACAGTTCTCTCGGATCTTATCAGAAAATGTGAGTCAGACTTGACTTTCCTCAACTTGCTTGTGCATCCCATCCCATCTCAACACAAGAGAAAGTAGAAAGTATACAGTCTAAACGTAACCTAACTTTGTGGCCCAAACCAAACGCAAACCAGGCATCCCCTTCTTCATTCTTTACATCATATCTTTTTGCATGCTTATTGTTAGTCAGTGAGTATTATCAGCTTTCTTTCCCCGTTCTCCTCGTCTACCTCCGACCTAGTCATTCTTAGTAAATATATGGAGTTTTATTTTATGCTTGCTTTTCCTTGTTGACTTGACTTGACTTCACTCTGCCTTGTCACTTGGGATTCATATCTTCACATTCATTGAGTTCTATGTCTGTTATGTGATTTCATTTCCTTTTCTACTATATCAAAGCAAAGCAAAGCAACGAGCCAAGAACAGGCACATCACATCAGATTACGTTCTCTTTACGTTACTATAAACTGCATATTTACATTTACATACTAACTACAACTACAACTACACAATATTATGCATACGCTAAGGAAAAGCAGCTTCACTATCAAGATTTACTCTTATTTACTTCTTTCAGTATCCTTCTTTGATTATTTCGTGCTTGTCATTTTGATGCCTCTTTGCCCAAAAACTATTCTCGATTCTAAACGCTTCTTAGTGAAAAAGTGTTAATGAATACGCCATGAGTTGGTAATATTGATTTTACGACGAATTTATAATTAAAACAACAACAATTTTGGGCCGAAGTTATTTAGAATTGAGAAAGTTTGGGATTAAAATTGATTTAGAATTAAGAAAAATACATTTTTGGATTAAGAAACTTGTGGAATTGCGGCAGTTTGGGACTAAGACACATTTATAGTGACATGACCGATATATTTCTTAGTTTGGCTTAGTTATGTGCATAGATATGTAAATAACATCCCCTCAATACTATATCTTTATTGTATTCTTCATGCTTGTGCAAAAAATTCTACTTTAAGATTATGCATCTTGATGAGGGCTCTTGTGTACATGCTTTATTATTATGATTACAAGTTGGACGTACTATAAAGGGTAATGAAAAGTATCTCCATACTTGGCCAGATTTGTTAGAATAAAATACATCTTGGCTTTACTTCCATAAACTTTAGAAATAAAAAAAAAATCTAATTTTTAAAAATAAATATGGATTACACACGCTATTGTACTTAAAAATTCTGTTGAATCTTTTTCTGGGACGGAATACCCATTATACTAGTGAGTAGACTATTAGTAAATACCTACGTACGTAAATAATAATATTATTATCTCTCCTTTTATGCGAGATTTTGATTCGTGAGATGCTAAAAAGCATTGTTCCACGAGCCGTAGAAGTCGTAACTTATAACCCTGGATCTAATGTGCATAAAATATGAAAATGTCACAAGGGAATAGTTAATACATATAATAGTGTCCTCCCTTGCACTAAATGTCAACCGTTAACTGATATTATTATGTGTATGTGTACGTTCTTCTTGTTTTGCTCGGTTTGTCTTCAAACTTGGGAGAAACTTTTCTTGGTTCCTTCTATTATGCATTTTGAAGAAATTACCGTTATTTTTTACATTCTCTGGAGACTTAGGATGCGCCAGGCCAAGCTAAACTCAAAAGATATAGAAGAACATAACTAAAGTGTGTCAGTCAACTCATTTATTAGAATTCTCTTTGTTTAACAATGTTTTACTACTTAGTTAGCTTTCTCTTCGTCTCCCTCCTTGTTATCTACTATCTCTAAGCTAAAAAGCTAACTAGTAGGTAGGAAAACAAGAAAGACATACTCTAAGATTTTCAGAGTATAAAAAAGCACTAAAACAGACTTTTGTTAATACAATGAGAACTACTACTATAAATGACTCTCTATTATTCATTTATGATAATGTCTTACTACTAAATTTTATATGCTCTCTTCTTCCTTACCCTTTCTTCCCTTGACTTTCTCTTAATTCTCTTCCATTACATTCTTCTCCAAACTATCTATATATCTGCACACATTTATATCACAAATCTACAAAAACTATTCACATTTTTTCAAGTTATCTTATATGCCATACTCACTTTAAATTACTACATACTACGAACTACGAATGAGTCGATCCCAAACGGTCTTCATAGTTTTTACCTTACTTCCATCACATTACCTTCCAAAGAACATTATATTACATACCAAGCTACACAGAAAGAATTAATAACTCTTCTGCTCTAGTATTTATTACCCCGAAAAGCAGCAGTCTCAGCAAAATGTCAAATATCCACTTCCACTATCCACCTAGAGAAAAATCTGAACCAGACAAGGAATACACTAAATTCTATGATTCTATCTCCATCCTGTTTATTAGCAATTGCAATTTTACAACAGGAAATAAAACTGAACGTAGAAGTAGGGATACACAGGGACCATGAATCTCTCTAGGGAACGAAATTCTTATAAAAAGGAAAGGATTAATCACGGTCAAGTATAATAAAACTCTGCAAAATGTAAATGCTGTGATACTTGTATATTGAGATATTTTTGCTTAGTTTTAAGCTAGGAATGAACAAAATAGCCAGCAATCTGAAGTTAACTATTTAAATATGGTTGAAAAGAGAGAAAATAATATACAGAGATCAAGATTTTAGATAGAATTGTATTTCAAACTTATTTTTAGCAATTTGTCGCCATTTTAAAGTAGTAATTGGCAAAAAACAGCAGATTTTGTAGATTTTGGGTTTACAATATGCCTAATTTATATAAAATCCTTAATTTTGGGCTCTAGTTAATGAATGAGACAGTGAGAGCAAAAGCTGCGGAAGATAAGATGCGATAATTCCTAGATGAAGTTATTTTGCTAATTTTACTATGTAGCGTAGGACAGTAATTTTTTTACTAAATACTATTTTCGTTATTAGGAAAACTGCAATTTGATAGTGAAAAGTACGGTTTTGGAGCACGTTTGTATTGTATCATTGTTTATCTACCGATACTGGAACGCTAAACATTTGTGTTCAATACCTTGTAGTAATGACATACTTGATGGTACTATGTGACTATGGCGTGTATAGCAAAGCAGTCTATCTCCACTCTCCACAAGTGTGTCTCAATGATAATTGTATTCTTTAGATCATCAATCCCAGTCGATTTAAGATAAAATTTAGCGTACACGATAATAACGTCCCAGAAAATTCAATGTATTTAGTATCAGCTTAAAAGGAGTATCTGTTAAAGTGACCCAATTCTTAATACTACTAAAAGTTTTCACTAAGCTCCTAGAAATAGTGTGTAGCATATAATAAAGCTTTTGGAGAAAATGCGTGCATGTGACATATTGTCTTCGCCTTTGTCTGCTCTACTCTACATTGTGATGTCAAGTGATGAGCTGTTTTTTCTAAGGATTTTTGTAGTATAAGAAAAGAAAGGAAAGTAGTAATTTAGAAACTTAAGAAAAGGGCGGACTCTGTAAAGTTAATTCCATTGAAATCCGGAAATTCGTCTTACGGAGATATCTTGAGTGCTAACAGCATGAAAGACAGTTAAGTTTATTTTCTATATTCTCGTCTGTGAATCTGTTGACGTTGACTTTATAAGATTGTGTTTGTGTTCCTAGAATCGTACGTATTTAGTCGGTTTGAGAAATGGGGAAGAGTCAGAGGAGTGCATGTATGAGCATTTATAACAAAGAGGGACAAAGTGAACTCGACTAATCTTAACTGCCATGCCAGGCCGGAGTAGTGTTAAGCTAAAATCTAGATCCAGATCCAGACTGAATCTGTCTTCCTTTAAAGTAACTTATATAATGTACCTACGTAACTAGCCAAGTGAAAGTTTACATTTACTCCCCGTTCTTTTTCGTCGTCTTAGAACTGAAGCTTTTTTCTATACATTTATGCATTATAAGGATTATAGTAGGTAACTAAAATAGTATAGGAGAATTCTAAGGAGGTAAGTAGAGTACACTATGTACAGATAAAGACAGAATTTACACTTAGACGTATAAGAAAAAGTTTGAAATTGAATAATATTGTATAAGTGAGTAGAACTGCAGTAACAAAATAGTGAGGAACATCAGTTACTTAAGACGTAGCTAAAGAGAGACGAGATAGTAAATTAAAATTTCACTTTTCTCATCTCTGCAGGTCTTTTTCCATTTGCCTTAGCCTGGCCTTTGGTCAGACTTGCCAGATATCCTAAAATAACCATTAATTGTACTAATAATATATTTATTATTCACTATTATTATCATGCCGAGTCCAGAGCTCATTTTGAAAAGATAAGACAGAAAGAATAATTATACACCTAGTCTATTTTGATTTGCTTCTTGAAATCTGAAAGTTTAAAAAACGGCATGCTTTTTAGTGGTTACATAATGTTTCTGCAATTTTTACCAAATAAATACAATACATGCATTTTATATATTTCAGGCCACCTTATTCCAAAACACTAACAGATATTAATTACTAATACATAAATTATGCAGATGTTTTGAAAATTGAATTCTGTTGATTCCGTTTTTCAGTCAGCAATGTGTCAAGGATTTGTTATAAAAGTTGACAGTCGCACTAGAATTTGCAAAGGCAAATCTGGCAACCCTTATAAGTTGAGGGTCCTAGTCCTATTCTTGTGTGATGTGTCCTGGCTTGGTCTGACTGAGCTAACTGGCCTGTCGCTCTTATCCCTCGCTATCCTATGTATTTCTTTTCGGGATGCTGCACTCTTTATAGTAAAAAGGGTTGTTTAATGCTGAGAAGTTTCTGGGGATTATTTGGCTCTTGGGAGTTTGGATTTTAGATTGAGAAGTTTAGGGAAGAAAGATCCATCTCTAAGTGTTAAGATGTCTTATCGTCTTAAGGATTTTACTTTTACTCGCCATGATAGTTTAGCTTGTCGGAAATTATAATTATTTTCTTTCTTACTCCTCTTTTCTCCATTTAATTGACATTTTAGTAGAATAGTTTCAAGAGCGGTACAAATGGCCAACTACTTCTTTATTCCTTTATCTATTACATATGTATGTATTCGAGGAGGACTTTCTCTTTCTTAAGACTCGCACTAATATGTATGTACCTATAATGCTAAAGCTTAAAGTTATATTTGACACATTCGAAATCGTCTTGTCATGCATTGTGATAGGAGGCCAAGCCAAGACTTCATTGCGAGGAATCCCTTCCAAATCTCTTTCCCAAGGAAATAGAAAAGAAAAAACTAGTAAAGTGTTTATTTGAAGACGAATGAACATCGTAAAGTACGCTAAGAGTTCAACTTCAACTTCAAACTCAAGCCTTAACTTAACCAAACTTTTATCCAGGGAAAACTTCATTTCTTTATTTATCTTTATAAAACAAGTGTGGATTGGATTGAATTGAACTTTTGGCCCTCATAGTACTTAGTTAACTATATTATTCTATATCTATTTCAACCCATGTCCCCTTCAAATCTAACATATTAAATGCCATTACTTTGCTTAAGCTACGTTATGTCTCTAAGAATGTACAGAAACCAATGTAGTGGATTCAATTTCTTAATTTCAACACTCAACATGGAAATACAGTCTGCTACATTCAGACATGATCGTTTTTTACATTTTATATCCACAAGTATTGCTATTTTAGACTGGTTTATGTCATT
>JAQFYC010001961.1:0-29240 GCA_034694165.1 Tomocerus mixtus | reverse complement strand
AATATTATATACAAGGCCGGGCCCCTCTGGGCCCTTCGGGCCCATGGGCCCAGGGGCATTGCCCCTGCTGCCCCCCCGGTAGTTCCGCCACTGAATGCTAGTAGTGGTAGGTCAATGATCTAAGGATTTACGTAGATCAACACGATGTGTATGGTTTGTGCATGTTAAAACTATACATTATTACAGAATATTAAATTGATGAGATTATACATAAATTCAAATATAAAATAAAATGGGATTTGTGTTATTGTCCTCTTTCTGCGAAAAGATGCATTTGTGCATATTATTTGCACAAAAAATATTCACGAATAGCAAAAGATTTATTATACACATCCCTACTTTTTGGCATTACATGAAATATAGCAGTACATCATAAGCAAGGAGTTGCACCAACCACTAACCAATTAACTGTGTAAGCTGAAACAAATGATATAAAAAGTAGTTGTACGTACTTTGCAATATATTATGACAATAATATTGCAAAAACTACCTGAAAAAATTTAGCGAATTCTACATAGGTAGCCAACTACTAAGTAATTGACAAAAATTGTTATAAAAAAGCTGCAGTCGTCTCATACATGCATGACAGGTAGATATTTATCAGATAGAGGAATTGATATACTATAGTAGAATAGGAGAATGTACTTTTGCGTAAGTATTGCTATAATGTATATACCTCAGCTAATAATTATCTGTTGATCATCTCCGCATTTCTGCAAGGGACGATTTACTTTTACTTTATTATATTATGCAGAATGCAGAGCAACAACGAGAGTGAGTCTTTCGAATGATCTGTAGAACAGATCTCCTGAAGTATAAGCTGACTGAACTCCTGACTCACTGCCGCCGGCAATAATTTTGCAGAGTTGTTTTCTGCCTGCTCTATTTTATAATACCTATTAAATAGTGTGTGTGTTGTTGATACATAGATAGAGAGTAGTTTTGTAGTTGTAGGTGCACTAGTCGAGTGAAGGTGAGATTGAGATTGCGATCCTCGTCCGTTGATTCTCATACCAAAAACATGTTTCTAACGCTGTAGAGCGTGTAGAACGAATCTTTGCAAAATATCGTGCAAAAATTGAAAGTGTTTCTTCCTCTTGAACTTTTATCTCATCTCTCTTTAATTCATCTTTTGGTTTCGTTCAAACGAAATGGGAAGATTTTTGGAGTTCGGGGTGTTGTTGATGGGAGTGTGGGCCTTTGTGGGGGTGGAAGTGGAGGGTCAGACTGCTAATGACTTGGAACGAAGGTATTTCGAATTATTCACATCCTCCCCCTATGACACTGGCGCTGCTGCCGGGGCACAGCCCGGACAAAGACCACCGGTGCCAGCAGGATTCGAGAGATACAATTTGTCAGCAATCTCGGAAAGATGCCCAAAAGATTCGTTCTACGCCAGTTACAATCCCTCCCACAGGGGAGCTGTAGGATCCCTAACTAGTTTCTATGCCGGTTGGTAAACTTTTACAATTTTTTATATTATAATTATTTTTTATATAATTTTTTATATTTTTAATTGTGAAAAACTGAAATAATGAGTAATTCAGGTAACAATGAAAATAAATATCTTTTAAATATTTTAAAAATTAAAAACAATTCAGTTATTTAAAAAAAACCATATAAATGTGCATATTTAGAATTCATAAAGGATTATTAAAGTGTTATTTTTATTTGTAAACAGATCAGCCAGATTTTAATAGTTTGTTAAGACTGTCCGAATTTTTCAAAAGGAGTCCGGATGTTCATCCAAGGGTTTGGTACACTTCTTTCTTGAGGGCTCAGCTTCAAAGAACTCCAAACAGTTTGGATCTGGACAGACCCAGTCCAATTGAATTATTCCCCACGGTGAGTCCACAAATTTTTTGGAAAACAATTTGCTGATTTAGTATTTCAAATCGTTGCAAAAAATACTTACAATTAGCTAATTAATAGTATAAATTTTTGCATGTCAAACTAATTTAATATTTTTTATTTCAGTCATTTTTCCCAGCATCTCTTCTCAGACAAAATACTTCGCGTCAGGTTCGTTTTTCACATCAAATCTCTTTTTAATCTTTAATTAGGCTATTCATTGACCTACATAGTTATTACTACAGTGCCTGCTTGTGCTTGCTCACCTTTAGAAATAAAAATTCGGAATGTTTTATGACATTAAGCATTTAGTAAGAAATATTTTTCGTTGCTATTTTCCAAGTGTTTCATTCATCCAGAAGTCATCTTAAAGAAACCTGCTCTTGTTAATCTAATTTCCTGGGATTTTTTAAACTTTATGCTTAGGACAATACGACTATACGACCAACACAATATTTTGTGTGTGTCGATAATCCTGAATATTTCCCTACTATTTCCCTACCCTCATTTGCATACCTATACTATTATTAGGTATCCAGTATTTAATTATTTATATAGTTTAGCATTGCAATGCACTGACAATATAGCCTTGACGAGTTCTACTTTCAGTCGGGACACTAGGACAACATTAGAGAACGTTGGATAAATTATAAATATTCCTGAAAGAGTATAAAAAGATTATTATACTCCCTGCTTCTGTATTTACTATTTGCTTTGTGTGTTTCCTAACTAAATATTCCCCATTAACAGTAGAAGCCGAAAGACAATCATATAGAGCAGCATTAACTATCCGCAACAAATGCACATACGTCAGAACTTTTATTTTGCATAATTATAGAATAGGTTCACGCCTTTTTAGAGCATTCCACAATACTGTTATATGACAACAGATATATATTACGCATACCTATAGGTTTATAGGTTTACAGATGAGATGGGCTGTGAGATCTCTATTCTGTCAGCATCTCTCCTTTGTTCATCTCATTCGCATTCGATCGAATGCACTAGTTTTTGTGTTCGTTGCGGTTTGTGGTTCGGGAAATTGGATCAGCTTGCTAAACGACATCATTGGCATATTATTATTAGTAGTCTCAACATTTATTGCAAGTTCTTCCTGTGAAATACTGCGCCCCATGTTCCACGTCGTTTAATTCCAGAACAATTCCAGATTATCTTATCCCTGTCCTCTCATTGCACTTAAAAAATTCCAGATTGTACTATAGACGAAAAAATAAAAATACAAAATTGTATCCATGTAATAAAAAATGCATTGTGCAGATTTATATCATCAGTGTAATTATCTAACATTTAGAATCTGTCAGTCTTTTTTGCCCCCATTTTGTATTACATTATACAATTATGTACTCTCTGCTAATTGCTGATATCTCTTTCAAGGATAATGTACTGCCCATGTATACCCATAATGTATGTAATACAATTTCAATTTAAAATTAACTAATTTCCAGGAATGTGTATTTCTGGACGAACGTTTTGGTGCTGACAATGGTATTGAGAATCGTCTGTGGTACTTCCGGGAAGATTTGCAGCTGAATGCCCACCATTGGATTTGGCATTTGCTTTACCCGGTCAACAGCACCGAAGGAATTGACAGACGTGGAGAATTCTTCTATTTCTTCCATCACGAATTGACAGCAAGGTAATTAATACATTTTTATTTGCAATTATTTAAGATTGAGTGAAATCAATTTTACTTTCTACATTGTTAAGTAATTATATATTATTTAAAATATTTATTAGATTATATTATGTTTTTTGATAATTTTCAGATACAATGCAGAGAGACTTTCGAATGATTTCCAAGAGACGATTCCATTGGACATGCAGATGGACACCGTCTTGGAGGAGGGGTACAAGCCTCACTTGGCTGACGGAATCTCAAGTTCCCAGTGGGCGGAGCGACAACCTTTCAGAAGACTTTCTGTACTTTGACCTTACTTATTATTTTATTTTATTCAGAAAGCCGTTCAAGTATTACTCCCCATGTTGGTCCTATTATATAATTTTGCGTATTTTCTTCTGGATGAATGTAGGAGGCTTTAAATTCGACACTTCGACAAGAACTTATGAATTTTACAATAACCCGGGACCGCGTCTTGGAAGCCATTCAAAGGGGATTCGTTCTTAAAGTGGGTAACCATATACGTTTATTTTTTTATTTCAGTATTAGAAGTCAGGTAGGTATTTTAATGTAATTATAAATATAATTGGTTGATTTATTAGGATGGTAACTTGATTCAAATCCACACGGACGATCACATTGACGTTGTAGGGGAGCTGTCGGAAGCTTCTAATCATTCTGTCAACCCTACTCACTGTAATAATTTTTTAACTATTTTTCATACTTTAATATTTTTAGAATAAATAAGATTAAAATTTTGTATTTTTTAAAATTTAGATGGAATGGACGGTTATCACAATCAGGCACATTGGATCATTGCCAATGTCGACACAAACACCGCACCTGTAAGTCCCTTTCATAAATATTTTGTATTTATATAGTCATCTGCTGCTACTACGTACATTTCTACATTTGTTAACTAAAATAAATTTTATTGTTTCTTTTTAGGGGATAGAGGGAGTGATGGGTAAGTCTAGGAAATATAAATATTATTAAACACAATAATTGCTGATTAATATGCAATATACTATAATTATTTCTATTTGACATTTTAAGGGGATGCTTCCACTGCTATGCGCGATATTATATTCTACAGATGGCATAAATATGTCGATCTCATATTCCAGTCCTACAAAAGCACACACCTTCAACCCTATGCCCCCTACGGGGTAAGAAATACCTATACCAATAAAAATATTGATATTAACATAATATGTATTGTTCTGTAACATAATAAATAATAATTTTAGAAAACGTTAAACAAGGATGCTAATAAATTATTTACTGTTTTGATTAAAGGGTCAACTTCCATTGGTGTTCCAAGGCGTGCGCGTGAGCAGCGTCCGCGTAGTCGGCGACGGAGCTCAAAGGAATTCGGCCAACTTTTTGCAAACATTTTGGAATATGAGGAGGTTCAACTTGGAGGGAGGTCTGGACTTCAACACCCGCAACAACAGTCTAAGGGCCGTTGTCAACATTTGTTCTAAGCATTTGGACCATCAGGAATTCCAATACCAACTACTAATTGTAATTAATATTTAACATTTTTATTATTTCTATAGTTCTATTTAATTAACAGACTTTATATAAATTTGAACATTTTGCAAATAAGTGCTCACTAAAAATTATGCAATTTTTTTCAGGAAAATTCTTTCCAAGGACCCGTTCTGAGCACAGTGAGAATATTCTTGGCCCCTCGCTTCAAGAACGAAAGACAGAACATCCGTTACACAATGGGAGAGCAGAGGACTATGTTTTTCGCTTTGGACACATTCCAGACTGTTTGTACGACTAATTTAATTATTCCACATAATTACTATATTTTTTCTGGTATAATAAATGTAGAGCATTCAATTTATTTTTTTCAGTGCAACCTGGACGCAATAATCTCGTCCGAAGATCCACTGATTCCACATTGACAGCCCAATGGCCAAAATCCATACAAGAATTGAGACAAGAAATCCAGACTGGTGTCAAGTCCCGAATTGTTTGCGACTGTGGATTCCCCCACCATCTCCTCCTCCCCAAGGGGAACCAGAGGGGAATGACCTTTGACCTATTCGTCATGGTCACGAATGGTTTGGAAGACCAAGTGGAAGACAAATCCCAGCAGAACGGAAGACCCTCTTCTGGCAATTACGTCAATGACAATCAAAAGTGTCAGCCGTCACACATCCACTGCGGAGTCCACGGAAAATCCTACCCTGATGTACGGAATTAATAATTACGAAATAAATATTATAGAAATTACTTTAATTGATCAATTATTTAATATATTTTTTTGTATCTTAGGCCAAACCCATGGGCTACCCCTTCGACCGAGCACCCTACTCAAAACAAACCCAAGTCCGCTATCCAAACGGCCAACAGGGGGTCGAGAACAGGGAGGTCCCTTATTTGGAGGACTACGTCAGGGATATCCCCAATATGCATGCCTCACAGGTATTAATTAACCTTCTTCTAATGTGGATTTACAAAAAAGATGATGGTTATCATGGAACGTTCCAATTATGTTCCACGAACAATACCCATTCATATATTTGCTCTAATTCTTTTCCAGATCGTGATTCAGCACGTAGATCAGATATTTGGTCTAAATGGATACAATGAAATCTAGAGATTACAGAGAGAGGAGAAAACATCTTGCAGTGCCAATGCAATCTAAATATTAACCTGCTATTATTTTAATGATGATAGTTAGCAGTACAATCCGCTTTTCATTTTTATATTTGTTAAATTTACAACTAAATACAATATTTAGTATAAATGCATTTACACTTAATTAAAACTAGACATTTCTACTATCATTTGCATTTGCATTCATAAATACATACAGTTACATCAAAAACAAATTAAAATTCAAAAATGATATTTCGCTGGAGCACACTAGTAAACAATAGATGAATATTAATTATAGTCAAGAATTCGGTACATTTACTAATTATTTTCTGGTGGAGATAATTAAATTTAAATTCATGCAGTAAGCCCAGTTGAGAGCTGTATACCAATATAATGGCCAGTATAGATAATGATAATACTGACAAAGAAAAATGTATTAAACATTTGCATGAGCGTTGCATTATGTTCTTTGCATTTAAATGCATTTAAAATATTTCTTGAGACTATTCCCTGTTACACTCCTTTGACAAACAAAGGATTAATGAACAGGTACTAGCGAAGCATATAATAACTAATCAAACTACAAACTGCAGCAAAACCTCAAATAAACTATATCAAAATACGAAGTCACATATTGATTTTGTTATATGTTTGCAATATTTATTGAATAAAACTCAGGCATTTAGTACACAGACGATATCTTAATATCACAACATATTTTCAATGGAATACAACGCTTAATATCTTAACTTAACTCTTATGAACTGACTGTATATCTTATGAATAAATTAAATTATTCTATAATTCAACCCACAATTATCATTATTTAATTTAGAACTTTGACGAACGCTACTAATTCTTTTTCTGAACGCTCATGTATAATTTCTGCACATACTAATATAGATAGAGTTCTCTAAATGTTTGCAAATAAAACCTCATCAGAAACAACACTTGTCTCCATATTGGTGGCATTTTTCTTCGTGGCTCCTAGTTTATAAGGACGACTAATTCCCCTACTTTCATCATGTACTTTCATATGGATCCTCATATTCGTCATATTCTTCGTTGTTTTTCCACATTGCTCACAAATGAATGTCTTTTGATCTCCGTGCATAATACGTTGATGTTTCTTAAGGCCCAGGCTGTTTTTGAGGTTAATTCCACATTGAGGACATTTGATTGATTCCTTTTCCAAACCGTCGTCTGTGTGTACCGTAATGAAGTGCTTTTTCAAGTATTTTAAGCAGAAAAAAGACCTTCCACACTTTTCACAAATAAAGGGCTTGCAATTTTCACTGCGGTTGCGGCAGCGTTCTGCATGAAGCTTGAAAGACGCCCTTAGTAAAAACTTTTTGCCACAGATATCACATTCAGGAAGATTTTTGTGAGCGTCGGAGTGTTCATGGAATTTGTGCTGGATCAGTAAATACATTTTGTTGAAGGTCTGGCTACATATCTCACAAGGAAGTGACTCATCCAAATGCAGGGTCCGGTCTTCATGCAATCGTAAACTTGATAATACTCGAAAACGCTGGCCACAACTACAAGTAAACCAGTTTGCCATTTCTTCCTCTGTAAAATTTGATTGAGGTTTGTATTCAGCCATAGGGTTGTGGCAGCTCTCCAGATGACGCTGGAAAGACACACTGCATAAAAACTTTTTGCTGCATATATCACATTCAGAAAGATTTTTGTGAGCGTCGGAGTGTTTACGGAATTTGTGCCGGATCAGTAAATGCATTTTGTTGAAAGTTTGCCCACATAACTCACAGGGAAGGGACTCTTCCAAATGCAGGTTATTGTTTTCATGTCTTCGTAAAGATTGATACGTTTGAAAACGCTTGCCACAACTACAAGTAAACCAGTTTACTTTTTCCTCCTCTGTAAACTTTGATTTAGGTTTGTATCCAACCCGAGAGGCAAGGGTCCTTTTTACAAGAGCATTTGCTAAATTTTTCTTCAGGGTAGGGTATTCCTTGGCCCGAGAGTGGGTGCCACCTTCAGCAGCTTTTGACTTTATGGAGACCAATTTTGCTTTCAGGTGTATATTTTTATTGTTCCCCCAATTCATCTTTTTCTTTTTCTTCTTCATCCGGAATCCTAAAATAATGGGGGGGGGGGGGAAATTTTAATATTTCTGCATGGGTTTTATTTAGTATATTTGTACTTATGGTAATAATATAAATATGATATATTTGTAAAAGGAAATAAAGAAAATTCCCGCATATTGAATTTATAATGTTGATAAAGCAATTAATGGGGATTCAAAAAAGTGCCTCAACAACACAACATTTTGAACATTATGTCCATTTTAAAGTCCGCTAAGATTTCAAATAGGTCTAGGCTCAGTGGTATAGGGGACACTTTTGAATTATTTGATAAAATTTTGTTCTCTTTTTAATTAAGACAGTTTTTACACAATATATTGCTCTAGTCTACAAATAAGCCTAAGATATCGTAATTATCTTTTTAAATAGGTCGACAATACATACCGATAGTATAAATGGTTAGTTTTCCCGAATAATATAATCTTGTGGATCCCTGTGCCTACGACATTATGTACTGTTTGCCTGTCTAAAGTCTATAATGCAAAATGAACAAAACACGTACGTTGTTCCTCTGAAAGAAACCGGTTAGGCTTTCGGTTTTTGGGCAATTTCTCCAGTTGCTCAACCTTTTCCTCTTCGGTTAGTTTAAATTTCGCAATTTTGACATTCATCTGCAACTCCGGAGGCAAAAGAGAATAGGTTCTTCTAGTCATTGGTCGTTTATCCAATGGTACTATCGAGACACCTGAATAAATAAGAAAAATATTGTTTTTAGAATTTAATTCAATTTATTTTTATTTTACTAGGCACAGAAACAGATAACACTTGGACCCGGTGAGTTTTGAGCCCACGACATATACTTTAGATGCTGGATTTTATAAAACATTGGTAGAGGATTCATGGAAAAGAGAAGAACCTGGAATGTCCCCTCCAGCAGCCTCATTCGCAGATAATTCATTTCCTAAAGGATCAGCTGTGCAATCATCGTCGTCTTTATCGCTCCAATCAGTTTTCTGCTCTAGGTCAAAATTGTAATGCTGTACTTTTTCAATATCTTGATCAGAAATATTCACGAAACAAGGTTCAAGTAATGGTTGTGCAGGATCCCTTTCATTTTTAAGTTCAAGGGAACTCGAGGGAATGGGAACATCGTCTGAATAATAACTATCTACGCCAGAGAAGTCAAACTCCTCATTATCCGACTCACTTTCTTCAGATTTCACTTCGACTTTGACATTTTTAAAAGGAAAGTATCTTTTGATGGCTTTTCTCAGCAGAGAATCCTCATCTGAAAGTTTTCTAAACTTTACGTGATCAGTATAAACTGTTTTGAATACAGAAACACAACTAGAGCAAAGAGAAATCCTATTTTCATTGATATAGTTTGTAGTTTCTAATAGTTTATCTTTGGATTCAATTGAATCTTCTTCGTAGTCGTCCAAATGAGCAATTGCCAATTCTCTTGCAGAAAATCCATAAATGTAGAATATTGCATCCATTACTTCAATCTCCCAGCTTCCTGGACAATTGTCTTCTCCAATTTTCATACTTGTGTACATTTGACTTTCACCGTCGAATTTCATGGCGCAATTTGTGCAGTATTCATTTACGGCGAATTCTCCCATTCTTTGCAAATTCTTTGGTTGATTGGGTCCATTGGGTTTATGTGTTTGGACATCTTGCACTGTCTGAGTGTTGTTATCGTCATGTTTCCGTTGTTTTTTCTCTCGGTTCAATGAGGCCATCCTCTCCCCACGAATCCTCTTCCATTTTTTTAGTCTCGGCATCTAAAAATCATTATTTATTATTAATTAATATTAAATTATTAATGTAATGTATCAAATATGTAATAATACCAAATAATTACCTCCGTGAGTTTGTCGTTAGTTATCCGTGGTGTAGATGATAATTTCAAATGATGGGACTCTTGTAAATATAATTAAGTAGTTAAGCACCGTATTAAATCACAGAAATTAATTGTGATCAGTGATTGCGTGGGTTCTGGAGAATACTCTCTGCCTTTTTCAACTTGTGTGAATGCAGTTTATTAAATATACTTATTATGTAATATGTCTGTATCTGAATTTGAATACACCTGCCGAACTGAACTAATTGAATGCCTATAATAATAATTATCAACAATTAAATATATCAAACTAATTTAGAGTTTTGTTAAATTGTTAAAAGAAAACTACAAGTATTAAGTGCCTTACTGCCTTACCAGAATCAAGATTCTTTAATCAGTGAGAGAGGATAATCTTCAACAACATTTCAAGAGAAGATAAAACTATTAATGTTTGCAATTTTCCGCGTAACCAATGTCATCGTGTACTCTGTGCTGTGAGATTGAGAAAGTGAGAAAGACTCTTTTCAAGTAAAGTCTGTTTACGCAGTTCCAGTGTGTCCCAGTGTTGTTGCCTTTCTACCCGTGAAATAGAATTGTGTGCATTTTTGATCAATTATTTGCTAATACCTAAACAAATGTAGGTCAAAAGTTTGATCTCCGAAAAGTCATCAAATGTCCGGCTTTTAAACTTTACTTATTTTTCCTGGCCACAGAGCAAATATTTGTTTTACAAAATGGCAGGTGGTTCATTCAACAGTATATCCTTGTCCGCTTTATGAAAAAGTCCATTAATTCTGTAATACTATTTTTAATTTTTGCTTGGCTGTTTTGCAAATTAAACAGGAAAGAACTTCTGAACATCTCAACTCAAAGATGCTGCCGTTTGTGTACGCATAGGGATTCCTAATCCTGAGGCTCCCTCGCTACCATTTGACTCTCCACATTATTGTACCATGAATGTAATACGGAATTATCTCGAGAAATATTTTAAATGCATTTAAATGCCATGGAACATCATACAACGCCCATGTAAGTGTTTAATGCATTTTTCAGTCAGTATTACCTGTACTGTACTGACCATTATACTGATTATGAGCTACGACTCGGAACTGAGCTTTTACGGCATGAATTTAAATATTCGTTATCTCTACTAGGAAGTACTTATATAGTAAATGCACAGAAGTCTTAACTGTAATTAATATTCATCTATTGTTAACTAGTGTGTTCCAGTGAAATGCCATTTTTAACCTTTAATTTGTTTTACCTGTAATGTAGGATGTAGGTACATATTTAATTTATGAATGAAATGCAAATGCAAATAATAGTGGAAATGTCTAGCTGCGTTTGAGTTACCTACTTGTAAATGCATTTATACTAATTGTATTTAGTTGTAACGAAGAGGGCTGGTGGGATGTGTCCAGGCTGCTCTCATTAAATGTCCGGATTGGAAGATATTATTGTAGCCTGGATATTTCCAAACAAGATAGAAGTATAGGGTCCCTGCCAAATCGCATAATATGTTCGGGAGCTATACCCTGCTAAAGATCAGATTTAGACCCCAGTTTTTACACACTTTGGCGTATAAACCCTGACCAAGCCGGGCAATAATATCTTCAAATCCGGACATTTATGAGAGCAGCATCTATTCCACGGGTGCCTCAGGAATCCCTATATGCGTAATACAAAAAGCAATATTTTGAGACGTTTAGTTCTTCCTTGAAGTTGAAAATGCGGTTGAAGTAAACCGAAAGCGGCTAAAGCAAAGCGAAATCAACAAGTTGTTCTATTAATATATATTAATAGAATCTAAATATAATGCATAATTTGTAATATAAAAAACAAAGGATACGAGTTTAAGGTTAGGATTTACTTAGAAATTGATTATATTTATCAATTTATTAAAAATCGTCTTCCCTATAAATATTTTGCGCTTTTACCATGTAAATCTCACAATTATAAAACATCTAATCTTCCCTGCTTTGTCCTTGTTTAAAAATATTGATATAAAAATATGGCAACTTTTTATTTTTAGAGTTATTGAGCAAGAAAGCTCGTGATTGCCCTGAGAGGGGGTTTGCTTGTCTGCCCGATAGGGTAAGGACAAAGTTAATTAACATTTTAACAAATATTACAAAATATTATACCTTTGACCTTATATACAAATAGCTTATCACATGTCAAAATGAACCATTTACTATTTACATTATATTATGTAGTACTTCTTTAAGTGTTGGGCTTTGTATTTCTTATTACTTAGGAAATTCCCTGACAGACAAATGTAAACAATGACTTCCGCAACTCATATTCACTCTCAAATCACAGCCAAAGTGAGCAAAATGGATAGCTTGGAAGATCAGCTGGACACACTAATGGGCTTGACTAAATTAAATGCTGAAGAAATATTATCAAGGATGAGGGCTGTCGATATTCTTCAGTCAAGTATCTCGGAAAAGTATCCTGGCTGTACTCTGTATACTTTTGGCTCTAATGTGACAAGATTGGGTGATAAAGAAAGTAATACGGATATCTTGGTGGATGTTGACGGTATGTATTCCAAATAATACATTTATTTGTTAAAATTATATTAAAATGTTCCACTTCCATTCACCATTAAGTCTAGGAAGATCCGCTGATTAGAGATAAAGACTAAGTATATTTTTATTGTTGCTTTTAATTCCTCCAGGTATACTGAGCTGCGGTTTTAGCTTTCCACAACGTTCACAATCCCCATTCATGGAACCAGTTAGCAAAATCGTGGAGCAATGTACTGATCCGAGAAATGGTCAATTGATTTGCCAATCACTTACAACAATTACAAAGTCAAGAGTGCCATATTTGCACGGGGAATTTATCATTGACAACAGAAAATTTAATTGTGATCTTTCATTTAGCAACATCATGGGGGTCAAGTACACGGAGTTGATTTTCCTTTATATGCAAATGGATCCGAGAATTCGCCCTTTACTTCACATTGTTCGATATTTTACGAAATTTAACGAACTAACAGGCAGCAAATCGTTGAAGAATTACGGCTTGGAGTTACTAGTTTTGGTGTTCCTTGCTCGAGAAAAGATTGTCCCAACAATTTCCGACTTGCAAATCTTGTACGAAGGCGTCCCGCTTGTAGTTGATGGTTTATGGAACACTAGTTTTTGTTGTGATCTGGAGAAAATCAAAAAGTTTCGCCAAGACCTTTCTATGCCAATGGAAACGGATAATACAGGACTGACGGTATTGCAATTGGCTGAGAAATTTTTCCATGAAATGGCAAATTTTGATTTTAAGACAAGTGCTATTTGCGTTCTTAATGCAGAATACGTTCTGAAAACTAGTTTGGAAATATATTTTAAACAAAACATTTCAACAGCACCCAAAAAACGATCAAAAGAAAACAAGAAACCAAAGAAAGTTTGGAAAGGCCCAAAAGAACGAACAGTGGCAGGATACCCGTTAGTAATTGTACAAGATCCCTTCGACCTGTCATCTAACGTTGGTCAATTAGTATATGTAGGATTTTTAAGCCGGTTTGTTAGGCGTTGTAAAACAACTTCCGAAGCAATAAGAAATATGATTCAAGAGGCTCAGTTCCAGTCAGAACCAATAAAACTTATGGACATGTTTGTTGCACCTGCACCCAAACCAAAACCAACTTCCAAGAAGTCAAGAACCCCAAAAATGGTAACAACTGTCTCAACCTCAGCATACAGCACAAGTTACAGTCAAATTTTGCTTAAAACAGATGAAAGATTTCTATTGCTCTCCAAGGCAATATCAGAGGTTGTTTATAATGATCAATTTGAAACCGGGATTAGTTTCTTAATCGGACCAGACTTTCCCCAAATATTTAATGAGGCTTTACAAAATGGCACTATTCCTCCCAACTACACTGATCTTCGAAATCGTCTTTGGCTAGGCTTTGCTATGGAATTTCTGCAAGTTGTTTGGCATTGCTTTGAAGTGGAACTTCATCAAGATCAATTCAAATGGAAGAATGAAGATAACGAAAACCGACTATCAGAGGAGAAACTCGAAAAACAAATGTCATTATGGCGAACTCAAAAATTTAACTTTACATCAGATTATGTTTCCATTCTGGAAAACGTGGCGTTGATCCTAAATGGGGATGTTTCTATAGTCAACCGCTGTATTGCCAAGAAAACTGTATGCGATCACCGTGACCAATGTAAATCTACAGAGGCTACCGTTTCCAACAATCCTCTACAACACGAGCTGGAGATTACTGAGGAGCTTTCAAGAAATTATTTGTTTAAACCAGCATTGATCAAGTTTATTGTAGGATACAAATTTGATGTCATCAACAATGATGACAGTTCTGAGCCAGTTATCCATTTGGTTTTGAAAATCGTGAAAGGCAAAATGTGCCATCCGATGTTCCAAATGATTAAAATGATATTTCCCCCTCTGTGTTCAAGGTATGCAACATTCCGTTTGAATCAATTAATCCAAGGTTGATATAATTTGTACATACAATTACGTAACGTCAATGTATTTTTATGATTATTCATTTAAAATCCAATCTAAACAAAACAACGACTGATTTTCCAATATACTATGCTATGTACAAATGCAGTATGTAGGGTGCCAATAGATAACTTTGTCAGATTTCTTAATGTGATAATAATATATAACAATTTCCATTTATGTGTGTCTTGATTATTGTGCTCAAACCTAAAAAACTTTAATTTTTCAATTTCAATTTTGCGATTTCAATAAACGATGTTTAATTAATTATGACGTTCTTTATTGGCTAGGTATTAGCGAGACTCTTGATTTATTGCATGTAATGTATCACCACAACACACCAAGTATTATTGATTATTAAATATGTTGCGCCGTTCTCTCTATTTACTGCTGTAATTACTCTGTATGCAGTATTAGACGATTAGACTGACTCATACCGACTACAAGGCACAAGTCTTGTAAAAATTTTCGACGTCCATTACAGAGTTGCCTGGGCATGGGCATGTGGACATTATAGTAGAGGGTTGCCTGGGCATACGAAATATGAGCTTACATTTAGTGTGCATACAACAATGACATAACAGAAACATAATATATGGGCCACATCTACGAGAGGTGTAGTATAAGTGGGAGACTTCATTTTTATATATTTTTGTAACTTTTAAACGGTTCAGCATTTTTCAATGGTGTTAACGGATTTCAGTGCAAGGATAAATTTTATTTTCCCACAATGCCCCAACTTATTGGGGCAATGAGAGATTTGACCAAAAACGGACTCTATTATACGTTCACTACTTTATGATACACAGTTTTGCAATGTGTTATTACATTAATAAACTCTTTTTTTAGTTCTCTGTTGGAAAACAGTACAATATAATATATGATTTGTTTATGCTGAACTGAATGAGTATAACAATGTTTGTGTGATTGACTGAAATGCATTAGATCCACAACACAAGGGTAAGATTGTCAGTAAACAACCGATAACGTGTCGGTTCATTAAAACTCTTGTTTACTTACAAGTATAGGTAAATGAACCCTATATTTCTTTGAATATTTGCCATAATATGCCAATACCAGAGGTGCTATTTAGGATATAATTTTCACGTTTATTGTACAAAAAGCCTACCCAAAAATGTTATGAAGGTAGTGCGTTGTGTATAACAAATGTGATATTTATGATTTTATTGCTTTATCGTCCTGAATGAGTTACATTAGAAGGATAGGCGACCGAACGAAGTACATAGAAAAGTACCGAGAAGCAAAGTTAGGATGGTCTATAAATTGTGGTTTTTATTTTTCATAATGATACACATCCGAGTCCCCTGGAGGTAGAAATGCATATTTGGTATCGCTGGCAAGCCGGATTATTCCATTTGTTCATTATGTCGAATATGGATTTCTATTTTTTGTTTTATCTCAATTATTAAACGGAATATATGATATAGTTACTGGCAAATTATCACATTCCGTTGCAAAATCGTTTCCAGGAAAGAAGCCGTGTATTTAAAAGTGGTTGCTCGAAACATGAGAAATACAGATAGACACACATGTTATAACCCTATGTAACAGTAGGAGTGGTCTCATGAAAGCTGAAAGATGTGAATGAGATCATGTATCCAGTGTTATACTTTAGTGGATATTTTTTTTCAATTAGGTGGTGAAATAAATATATTTTTTTTTATTTTAAATAATTTCAATTGTTTTCACTTTTCAGGCAAAAGGCATTGAAACGTATAATAAATGTCTATCCTGGCCGGCTATCTGGTACTAACGCAAAATAGGTTTGGCTTTCTGAGGAATATCTCGGTAACATTATATATTTATACAACTGTTCATAGCAATATAAAAGCGTCATAAATTGTTGATATGTAATTCTCAACATAACGGGAATATATTCTCAATTTATTGTAAGATCATTATATATATCAAATCATTGCCATTTTTAAAAGTTAAAGAAACACAATCCTACTACTAAGTGAGCACATTGGATAACCTATCATATTATTCGAATACTCGATGGCATATATACATATAAATGTGTTTTCTCCACTTTGTGGTGTTGTGTATAGGAAAGAAACTTATTAGTTTTGATAAGAATACACAAATCTATAAGTTAGCCCCCATTGCTGATGATTTTGACACGCCCATTAGTGGAACCATGTCTAAATTGAACATATTGGGAAGGTTGTTGTGGATGGGGCGTGGCTAGGAGAACTGGAATCTGAATATTTGGGTCCACATTTCGAAGACCTCGGGAGGATCCTTTGTTATAATCGCTACTGTACCCTCCACCCACTCCAAAGCCTCCGTAGTCTCCTCTGTAACCTCCTCCTCCGCTGTATCCACCCGAAAGAGATGACCCCGAAGCTTTTGGTACGACAGCTGAGAGGACTTTGGATACAGTGTTCGTAGCAGCTCCCTTTCTTGTGGGCGTGGCGAGAACGGCTGACTTTCGGGATTGAGTGGTTGGTGCTGGGATGAAAATGGGTTTGTTGATTGTAGAGGATCCGCCTCCCCGTCGACTGCTGCTCTTTGAATATTTTGAGAAACTGCTGCTCCGACTGCTTCCAGATCCTTTGGAAGCTCCGCCTTAAAATCAAAAAATAATTTTGATTAGCCATTGTCATTCTAACATGTTTACGTTGTAGTATTAGTAAAATGATTAGTTAATTAAAATCAGGGGTTACCCAAGTCCCGATCATCCTGGTCAAAGTCTAATCCCCCCGTATTTCGAGAGCTGCTACTCCGACTACTCGAGGAGAAACTACTTCGGGACCCGCTGCCTCTTTTGCCACCTAACCTCACAACATTTCACACGTTAATCCTTTCGTACCTGTATTTGTTGTTGTGGGCGCGCCATTATGGCCGCCCGTGAGTACCCACGGGCTAAACATACTAGTATTTCTATATATACACTGGTTCGTAATCAATGGAATTACCATCGTCATCCTCCAAATCGTCGCCTGAGCTTCCAGAGGAGGAACTTCCGCGGGAGGAGCTGCTTTTGGAACTGGAACTAAAACTGCTGCTGCTTCCTCCAGTTCGTCTTCGACTTCCGTCTGGATTCACATCGTTGTCGTCATCTGGGTTGTCAGAGTCTCCAAGGGTCCCACCCGAACTGGTTTTGGAGGAGCTGAAGCGACTTCGACTCGATTCCCGGACCGTCCCTCCGTTGTCATCTCCCGGTTCCCGCGGACTACCCTCATCCGTACTCTCTTCATCGAATGTCTGGGTGACACGTTGTTGTGTTCGTCTTCGAGTTACCTCCTCCTCCTCTCCTCCTTCAGGCTGCTCGGCAATCTTCTTCTTCTCCTCCTCCACCAACTCAATTATTTTATCGCCTAAGGCCGCCCCCAAATCCGTTTTCCCGCGCAATCTGCAGAAAATAATTTTTTAAATCTTTTTGCAAAATCTCTTTTCCAATTTTTGTTTCTAAAAATTATAGGTGGGCGTGGCTAAATATGAAATTACAATACCTTCGGATTTCTTCCTCCAGGATTCGGATTGTTTCCTGTTGTTTCCTGAGATTTCTCTCCCGCTCCCCGAGTCTCTCGTCCTGTTCGGTGATTGTTTCCTCCTGCTCCTTCAATTCCCGCTCCCGATCCCTCAGCAACTTCTCCATCTCCGCCGCCAACTCCTCCTTCCGTTTTAGTTCATCCTCCCTATCCCGGATGGTGTCATCCTTTTCTTTAAGTTCCCGCTCCCTGTCAATAACGAGGACGTCCTTCTGCTGCAACTGCTCGTCCCTTTCATTCAGTTTCTTGTCCTGGTCGTCGATCCGCACTTCTTGTTCCTTCAAGTCCCGCTCCCGCTCTTGCAATTTACGCTCCTGTTCCGCAATGCGTTCGTCCAGAGACTTCAGTTCATTCACCTGCTCTTCCAGTTTCTTCTCCTGAGTCTGGATTTCATTCGTCTGCTCCTTCACTCGGCGCTCCAGTTCCCGATCCCTCTCCAGATGCTCTTCTGGAATAAACGGAACTCGCTCCACAATGCGCTCAGGCTCACTAGTCACATACACCACTTCTGCAATGGGGAAAACAGAAATATACCTAGGTCAAACGTCTAATCTCACTGTGGTAATATTCCCCATCATCCCAGACGGAAAACTTTTGGGTGGGAAGTGGGAAATAACGAAACCGTGTCGGAAATCAATAAAAATTAAGATAATTAAATAATTAATTACAGCCCAATGCACAGTATTCGCGTATAATAATTTTTATGGGACAAGAAGGACCACGAGGATGTAAAAAAAGATTTAAAAAAGATTTTTCCTTACCCGGTTGACCTGGTCCTGGTCTCTCCGTAGTTGTTCTTATTGGTTCACGAATTCTATCCCGTACTGTGAAACAATGTGAACATATACAATTTGTATTAAGTCTTTAAATCTCTGACATAATGTAAAGATAAGAAATACTTCATTCATTAGTAAAGTTCAAAGTTCTAGTGTAAAATGCATGTAACAATAATAAATATTATTGCTCACTTATAAAAAGCCGAGGGAATTGTTTTACGTTCATTATGGGAAAGTGAATCTTTGCTTTATTGTATGTACACGTTGATCAAACTGATATTACGTATTGTTGTAGATGTGTAGATATGTGTTACTACGATGTCAATGTCTGAGTCTTGTAAGTCAAGTCAGTACTTCATTTAATTTAATCCCAACTGAATAAATATACATAATACCGACATGCATTTAGTAATTTATATTAATGACAACTACCTAAGTACTTATCCTCGTAATTTTGCAATTTGTAATTCTGGTAAGTAAAATATACAATATAACTGTTATAGTTATAATTATATTTATCGTTACATGCGAAATATAAAGTATAGATATTGTAATGCAGGGGAACGGTACATGTAGATAATCGAGATATAGATAATTAATTATGCTTGTAGAGTTCTAAAGTTCATTCATAATGCAAACGTAATTAATTACGATAATTAATCCATACATGCGTACATTTGTTTGCAATGATCGTTTGTTTACTTTAAAGTTGTAAACTAATAAATGTGTAAACGTGATATCATTATCCTAACCTACCTAACCTACTCTACAATAGTGTAAATGTGTTATTACCGACATCTACGACAGCTACCTCCACAACTAGCAATAGCAGAAAGTTTGCGATATAAGTGCACCAGTGGACGGATACTCATTGCTATGTAGAAGTACGTAATGAGTATCCATCCACCGGTGCACTTAATTCACAAACTTTCTACTATTGCTAGTTGTGGAGGTAGCTGTTGTAGATGTACACATTTACACTATTTGTAAATTATAGGGAATAAATACTTTAAAGGAAAGAAAACAACATTTTAAGACAGTTTTGGGTTTGGATAATATGATAGTAGTGCAACTATCTTGCTAGAAGTGTAGCTTGTCTGAAAATAGAAATGTTTTGAAATGCGTGTGTCTATGTACTTATTTAACGCTGACAGAAGTAAATTTATTCGATTTAAACAGGCAATTAATTAATTGGGTTTCCTAATAATTGAATTAAATACTGGACGAGAAAAACTGACAGGCTAATTTACATGCTTAGCAATAGCACTAAATAGATTAGACAGCAAATGTAGATATCTACCATGTACTTGTATATTTTTCACATTAGAGCTAGTTGAGTGGGAATTCTGGCACAGACCCGATAACATAGCTCTTTTTCCATAAATTAGCAATTACTTAATGGATTGTGAATGAAACCGCAATGCCTATAAGCTTAATTGGGCAATAAGTGTCTAATCAATGAGATTTATATGCGAAATATTAATAAAATAATTTTGCCTGCTAATATTCGTGCAATAAAGTTAATCGGACTTATACAAATGGATATAGAAACTGGGAAACATTACAGCACAATTTTTTAAGGTATGTGGAGTCCAGATTGTTTATTATTTATGTAAAAATGAAAATAAAAATTCAATTAATTTACCCCCTACTGAGCTACTGACTATGAACAATGGCAAATGTGGGAAATACGCAGCGCGTTTCTTTGTCTTACATGGAATTCCCATTTGGTCGGAAAAATAAAGTGGAATTAATTGCAGCATATTATATTTATAATTATTTATAAAATTGCGATGGCATTTCTTTGTCCACTTTTAATTACAGTCCTCTATCATTTTTGAAAGATCAAGTCTACCATTTTAAAATCATTGAGTACAATGTATTTACATACAATTAGTGCATGTTAATTATTCATGTATTATAGCTTGCATTTTCGTTAAAATAAAGGTATTAGTACCTCAAATTTGAGATTATGGTAAACATCATCTCTCAAATACACAAATTTTTTACTGTTTTTTTAGATCTTTAACCCTATTTTACACTGTCAGAAATAATGTATTATAATATATTTGTATATATATAATTTTAAAAACTAATCTAATATACTAGCACAGCGTTGGCTTACACTATTTAATTTAAATATCATGATTGAGATGATAAATAATATTGTAAATATAAATCTTACTTGGTTCATCTGAAGGATATGTTAGTTGGTACTTTGGTATTGGATAGTTGTAGCCATTTCGACTGCTAACAAGAGTTATTTGGAATGTAACTGTGACTAAAAATATGGCAAGGAGATTCCATCGTCGTGTCTCCATTCTCAAATCCTGGAAGATCAAAATTATGTTTATATATTATAATTATAACATAGAGTAGCAATCAAAACTGTAGATGTATTGAGCGAGTTGCATTTTTGGAAATCAAAACGAATTTAATTGATTTTATATTGTAAAATCGTATTAAATCGAACCAATGATGTTCCAAAATTAAATCACAGCATGTTTCACTTCAATAAATTCCCTAAATACGTTTTCCAGCATCTAAATACGGGATTGATGCGTTTTTGTTTCTTACCGGAGTCAAAGAGATAAAATAGATAGCGACTCCAGCACTTCACAAAATATCTACTCAAATAATATAAGGAAATATTTTTCTAACTTACATAAATGGCTTTCTTCAGTTCGTTTCTTCTAAATTCCAATTTATAATTTTTTAAATAGTTCTGTCTCTGCTACAGAAGCATATTTGAATCACATTAAATCCAGCCCGGGCCTTATTGCCTTATTTTATTATGTCTCACTATTCCGAATCGAAATAGATTTTGGAATTGCAGTAGGAGGTAGAGAAATATTTTTTTATAATATTTTAGTGTTGTGTAGAACTTTATAAGTGATCTCAAATCTCAACTTGTGTGTGTAGTAAGTAGTTGGATGAACAAACTGAGAATGGCAACTGAACTTTTGCAAAATTGTAACTGTTGTCGTTGTATCATCTGCGAGGAATAAAGTGCAATAATGCGATTAAATCCCATAGTTACTTACTTATTAGCATTATCCAACAATATAAAGAGCTATTTACGATGTACATATTTAATCAAAGTGTAATATTACAAATAGCAACTTTATTTTTTCTTTCAAGAGTTTTATAATAGTGTTAATGCACGTACACGCTCTAAGAATGTTTTATGAATGGACATTTAAGTAAAAGAATGGAAAGATTATCTCATTTATTGTTCTTGGTTACACATTTACACATTGTCCCACTACCTACCTGATTAGAATTACATGACATGGCTTGTAATCGTAAGTAAGTGAGCAACAACCGTTGATTACACTACAATACACATTATACATACATTACATTACAAAGCAAAAAAATGTGAATATTTTATCAAAAAGACTTGCGATGGGAAAGAAGAAGCTCACTCTCACAAACTACACTTTTATTTGCTCATTTAACTATCAACAATTATATGCACTTTATTTTACTTACTCAAGATTATAAATTGTTAGGTACTTTGATTATAGTATAACATTTTTGTAAATCATCCATCCATCCATCACTCCATATAGCACATTACGTACACACTTTGTGACTATGTTAAGTTAATAAATGTATAAATACGACAACATCATAAATATTGGTCAACACTTTTGTGTAGAGACAATAGCTAACTAAGACTAATGGCTAATTGCCCCCTTCTTGCTTAAACTTGACCCCAGATTAGATATCTATTGTATTAGTACTTACTCTTTCTACATTTATGCGTACATGTACTGATATATAATCTGTAAATCTTTGTCAGAATTAATTGTCGCTATTATCTTTTCTGAAGTTTACATTAGCATAGAGACAGAGAGCATATTTTAAGTTTTATATACAAAAAATGTCTCATTTAAATATATGTATCATTTACCATAAAATGTTTTTTAATGTTAGTTAAAAAGAGGTTTAATTCAATATAAACACATATTGCAAAAATGAGTGAGAACAAGCCGTAGTATAGTATATAGAATCCCTAAATTATTTAAATGAATAATTTAGGCTTTCCACTCCTTTATGCAAAGTTATTGTTTTAATTGGCATAAATAGTTATAGTTGGAATAATAAGAATTGCAAACCCAACATGCAAAAAATGTATAAAATAATTGACAATAGTCAAACCATAATTAAATATACGATATATATATATATTTATGTTATACATTACGCCTACAAGGTTTATTACTTCGGTAACTTTAGTACATACTATATACAAATATCTACAGTATACCAAATTGTGTGAGTTAATTAACATAAACACTAATTTATTGACAAAAATATTATACTTGACCAATAAAGGTAAAACAAGCAAGTTAGTGACAAAGGGATTGTGGAATAGCAAAATAATGGATGTTATGTTAATCATTATTATTTTGGATAACATGATAATTCATGTAATTGTAGGTAAGCTGCAATAAAGTGTCACTTAACTTTAACCAAGCACCATAAATCATGTAATAATCGCCTGCATCTAAATGTCTAACGTTTTTTGCATTTCAAACAGTTTGGATTTATAAAAATACTACTAAAAACTACATTAAATTAAATGGGTTTTTTAAAATGTGTAATTGATCATGGTTCTGTTTAAATCCTTCATACATACACAATTAAAAGTTTGAAGTGCTTGAAATAGGATTTACGGTAAACATGAAAAGTAAAATTGTGTTTAAAGTGCAGTTGCAGTGAGGTGAGGATTGCGGATGATAAAAAAGAGTCTGAATGTAGTTCTGTAATGTAATCGGCTTTGACTATCAAAGCAGAAACGGTCCCATTACTCGCATTATTGCTTGTACAATTGCTGTTGTTACATATTTTTATCAAGGGATCTCGTAAGACTGCTACGAGGCCGATGTATTTATCTTTGCTTTGATTGTGATGTCTAGTGCAGCTAATCGTGAGTACTTCACTTCACTCAGAATCAGAATGAACTAATTGTAACAAGAGTGACATCGACTCTGAAGTGAAACAACTAATCAGCTTGTGAATGAGAATCAGGTGCAAAAATGCTTTATTAGTATTATAGTACATGTATGTATTAATATATGTATTATTATTATGATATCCTAGCTAAGACATTTATAAATGTCTTCAGAATTCCTCTGTTCTATATAGCTAACTATTCATTCAGCCTCTCTTTAAGAATAGTAAATACAATAACAAATTTTATGAGCGAAGTCTTAGTGGTTCTCAACTAGCATCCATTTTTTGAATGGGGAATTACACGTAGGTGCATAAAAATGCATACCTGTATAAAAAATAGTACAAAGGATTAAAATAGAAAATACAACACGACATTCAGTTGTAAACCAGGTTTATTAATTACAGTAATTAATTCAATCGTAAAGTAATCGTAGTTATAGTATTCGTCGAAGCTGTAAAACACAAATCGTAAATTATAATTTAAATGCAATGTTGTTTGTCCAAGTCAATTAATTTTTTTAATTTTGGTGATGAGAATGACGATGATTGGATATTAATTGGCTGTAGGTAAGATTTTTTTTAAAATGGACATTTTTATAATTGTAGGAACAATAGAGTTCCTTTGTTAGATGCTAAAAATGGTGTTTTGGCCAGTTGGAAATCCCAATGTATTATAGACTCGTATAATTAAATAGTAATACTACCTATATAATAAAATAATAATAAAATAAAATAATGTTGAGAGTTATTGAAAAATTGAGATTGAAAATCACAAATAAACGCTCATTATGGCCATACAGGTATAAAATTGATTAAATAAAGATCAACCGACAGAGTTGGGACGCCATGGATCGTTTTGAAAGTTATTCATAATCAGGGAGATATAAAGTTGTCAAATGGTATGATTGATGATATGATAATGATAGAGTAGATCCACACTGTCCTTGTTGTTTAATCATGCGAAATGGAATCTGGAACTTTTTAATTGAAAATTGGTTGAATTAACAATTCTTCTTCACCGAACTGAATCAATTTCAGGAAAAATGGAGAAGGGCAGCATTTTGCTCGTTATTTCTGCATTAAAAATTATTTTAGCATGTGAAATAGGATCAACGGTGGGACAAGAATATTTTGTAGATCCCAAGACACACTTTACACACTTTGAAGGATGGGGGACATCACTAGCATGGTTTGGAGATATTCTTGGAGGAATGAGACAAGAAGTCATCGATGAAATCACAACTGGATTATTTTCTGTAACAGTTACATTTATATATTCTTTAAGAGAGCATACCTACCTCGGGAAAGGTATGTTTATTCTTTCCTTAGGGATATAACTCGGTATAGTAGGTAGGTATATTATATAGATAATTTGGAAAATAAGATTTGTATTTAAATATATAGAATATGATAGGTTATTTAAATTGGATAATGAAGGAAATCACCAAAAAATATTCTAGCTCTGCGGTTTGACACAGCTCGAGACTTCAGCACTAAGCCAAAGCTGCCACTAGAATACATTGGTGATTTAGGAAGTTAAGTAAGGAAGGGAACATATTTATACATAGAAGAAAGGAGAAGAACTACGTGATGTTAGTAAAAAATGTAATTGGTTCATTCTAATAAATAGCCTGAGAAGTTGAATCTGAACATTGTCAGATATACTATTGGTGGCACAGTTCCTTACAACTATACATGTGGCTTGTATCGTGAAGGTGGAGCAACGGAAATTTACAAGGATGGTCCAAATATTAGCTATAATTGTAATTTTAATTTAGTTAACTATAAATCTGATGTACCTACTACTTACTACGTGAGTATTTTCAAGGTGTATAATGTCTCGTCCCTCAGAAATGTCCAGGCTACAATAATATCTTCAAATCCGGACTTTTGACTACAGAACCTTTATACGCATCCCATCAGCCCCATTAAAAAATGGAACCCAGTGACCCTTTGTGATATAGTATATCTTAATACCTATAATTTTTTATTAATTGTATCAATTTTCGAAGCTTTTTCCAACTCACCTCCCCAATGGTACGTATGCAATACTACTACTACACATTTACTATAATACCATAATTGCTACTAATATTTGACTCTCATGATTTTGTCCATAAATGCCATCATCTTTTATTATAGGTTAACAATATCAGGATGCTCCAAAGGGAATGCAGGTGGTGGTTTGATTCACGTGAACTTTGACCCAGTGAATGCAGACGCCTTTGCAGATTACGTTACAGAGGTGATAAAGTATTTCCATGAAAACTGGGGCATTACATTCCAAAGCTATGCTCCTTTTAATGAACCTTCTGGAGGAGGATGGTTTGGCGCTGCTCAAAATCAAGAAGGTTGTAACATGGACCTTCCAGGAATGGCTGCAATCATCAGAAGCTTGGATGCTGCACTGAGGAGAAAAAATATGACATACGTAAAAATTTCTGTTGCTGACGAAACTCAGACAAACTCAGAAATTACTTCTCAAAATTATTTTAGTGAAGCAGGGATAACCGATTTATATTCAAAGGTCAACGTTCATGGATATTGGGACATAGGGATCGTTAGGAGGGATTACCTCTATTCTATTACTAAGAGGCACGCCCACACTTTATGGATGGACGAAATGTAAGCTTATAAGTTTATTTATTTAATGTTACTCATATGAGTGTACTACGTTAAGATTTTAGATTAAAACTTTTTCGGTGTTAATATTATTATTAAAGTTCTTTACATATTTAGTTGGCTTAATTTTTTAGTAGTAGGTATTTAAGGTAAAAGTTGGTAAGTGGAAAGCTTTTCACTTAGCACTACAGCTTAAGTTTAAAGTCAGTTTTTCTTTATACTACATCCGAACTAATTTTATTAAAACGTTATCTGTTTGGAAGCTCTGATACGCATTAACACTTTTACTTTTATTTTCCTATATATCATTTCCCATACAAAAACAGAAGTTTGGGTAATTTTCCATTTATAATCAAAATGCAAATAGGGTAATGCATACCCTATACTGTATACTATTAGAATATTTTAGCATACGTATACCTACAAAAGTAACTAAAAAAGTAAATTGCAGCAATAAATACAGTACAATTATTTATTGATACAAGTCTTACGGATTAGCCTTCGATGCTCAGGCTGGGGACACAGTGACTATTTATTTGCATTCACCAACAGATACTGTGATAGGTACATTGATGACGTCATATTACACCATACTAAACTACTATTCCTGGTCTAACAAATAACAAAGTGTTTTCCGGCAATAAATCTATTTTTTTCTACTTGAACACTTGTTTTCGCAATAGTAATTATAAATTTTTGCATGGAAAATTAAAATGTAACTGGTTTTCCATGTAACAGCCAAGACACAACTCCTATAATTCCTTTTCAGTTCAGTTACACGTGTAAATATTTGCACAGTAATTCTACATTTAATATATCCTGCCGAAGCTGTCCAACAAATCGCCTTATTAATAATTTTTTACATGCTGATTCAGATATTAAGTAATAAACTATTTTAATTGATAAGAGTGCTATACCGTTTCCGCAGTAGATAATCTTGTTGCATCTTTTAATATTTTACAATTATTGGAAATTTAGAGTGAAAATTATAAATCATAAATACGCAAATTACGTCATTGGGTAGTCTTTTATAATGACAAGCAGAGGTTACATCAGATTTTGTTATGATTTTGAATGAGTGACATTAATATGCGATATGACTAATTGATACATTAGTATATGGCTATTAAATTAGCTACATAATTTCTATAACAATGTTGATAAGTATTAAATAATGCAGATTGTATTAAAAAAGTGGGGATGAGGATAAAAAAGTTTGTTGAGAATGAGGTTAAGTGATTCCCTCGCTCACTCTTATTTATTCTCTTATCATACCATCTAAAAGTATCTTATCACCACCACGTCATGGACAGACAGACAGAATTAGAGTGACCTGCATCTGTACTAAGGAATGTACACACAATTGTTTGATAGTTCTCTAAGCATTTTCTGTTTACTAAAAGGAAATAAATAAAAATGACTTTATTAGGCCGACAGACAAAGTGGGGAGTCTTATGGGAAGTTCTTTGAGTCATTTTACAACTCGTGCTAAACAAATGCGTTTTGCAACAGTCCTACAATACAATAAATCTTAATTGACCCATAAAACTGTTGTCAATTAGAGAAGACCATTAATTTTGTTCGCTACTATATGTTTATGTATTATATAACTGCTTGTTTTACATAGTAATTAAACGGTTTGATAATTAGTTTGCGTAGAACATGTACTAACTACTACGTTGATGCACTTTATTTATAATGTAATCTAATCAATTGTGATATACATAACAAGATTTCAAGATGTTAATTATTAAGGAGCTTGTCTCCTTTATGGACATGTGATATCTGTCTATATGTCCGTCCGGTTGAGCTATAACTCAAAAGCGGTCTGAAAAATCGAATTCAAATTTTCAGGGTAGCCTATGGGGTTCGTCCAACGGTGTCTTTGAAAAATGGTGTCAATGAGACCACCCACTCGGAGTTAAAACTCGGCCCCGTTTTTTAATTATAACATAATATAGCAAATGAGGTATCGTCGGAAGGCTTGTGCGACAAGGAATCCAGCCTTGCAACAATTACATCCCTCGGTCACCCCTGTAATAGTTATGACACGCCCACATAATTTATAATTTCTTTTAAAGTGGAAAGTGGTGTATCGTTGGAATACTGTAAATGTAAGGAGTCCAAATATAAATCTTCAATTGCCCCAGATATGAGGCAATATGAGATTTCGTGAGAATTTAATCACCGTGACCACTACGATCTCTGTTATAGCCACCATGATAATCAATTTAATTAATTTTAAAACTGATTACACAAAGCACTATTTTGCATTGATTACATTACTGCAGTATATTACTCTTTTAAATCAATCAATACGACGGCTCACCATTGAATGCCAATTGTGATATATCGTTGCTGATAAGATTCTTTAAAAACTGTACAAGCAGATCGACTGGCACATATGGATTATTTTTATTGTAAAGTAAGTATTTACTTGTTCTATTAAACTCTCAACAAATCCAGCAAATTGTTTTACATCGAAGATGAAAGCTATTAATTATTAATTAAATGTTAATCGAAGTTATTAAAATAAATGGTCGGGAAAGTAACTATAACCGGCAAACCTCTAAGGTGTAATTATTCAAAAAATCAATTATCAAACTTAATTATTTCCAAGGACGATTTTGGACATTTTATTTTCGAAAATTGAAATGATTATAATATAAATACTTAATGGGGCAGGAAAACTATTATAATCCAATTACAATCAGAATTTGTGGTCCGCTATTGTAATTATTGTATAATATATATTAATGTAATTATGAAATAAGTATGTTTATTTTGTACCGTCAGGTATACAGTACCCGGCATAAGTCACCCACCATACAAATTCCCATGTGTTAACTTTCTCCACTATATTCTATTGTAAAA